>NDGM011118287.1:0-13469 GCA_002564305.1 Octomys mimax
AGCTTTTTGGTTAATTTCTAGTGTTCCAAAACAATTGATTCTTATAATTTTTCCTGTGTTATTGTTGCCACTGGGGACAGTAGAATTTTCCTAAATATGTGTACTAAATATGTATACTATACTGTTTTGTGTATTTTTTGCCAGCATCAGAATTACTTATTTACTTAATAAGCCTTTTTCAAATACATTAATATAACTCTGGCTGTTATTCTGTGTGTATAATAATTAACTCCTCTCTGTTTTATTTGCTGTCTATCTAGCACTTTCAGTATAGCTACTGCAGCATAGATTTATAAATTCAAAGTCCTCGTCAGCATTTAGAGGGCTCCGTGTGATCCAGCCCCCTGCTCGTCTCTTACAAGATGTCTCATCAGCCTCCCTCACGCACTATGAAGCACTTCTTCCTATATTTATCCTCAGTCACTGCCTCACTGTGCCCTCATGTCCTGCATTCTCTGTCTGAAGCTTTCTCCCCCTAGAATAAACTCACCCTTCTGGCCTCTCCTCAAATAGCATCTTCTTGGACGGGACATCCATGCCCCCGCCTTTCTGGAAGGCCTTTATCTCTTCTTAGCTCAAAGCCTTTACCATCCCGAGTTATTGTCCTCATTACACAATTTGCATAATTCAGACTCTGATAAACTCTACAAGTACTATATTTTTTGGCTTATTTTATTTGTTATTTATTTATTTATTTATTTGTGCGGTACCCGGGATTGAACTCAGCACCCTGTGCTTACCAGGCAGGCACATATTCTACTGAACTGTCTCCCCAGCCTTTGTTTTTTTCTGAAAGAATGTGAGCTTCACGCGCATAGGAACCTTGTGGGTCCTGCACCCTCCTGCGTGCCTGCACAGTTACACACAGTAGGTGTATAATTACAGACAGTGAAAATGAATAACAGAGAGTTCAATGAGCAGAGTTCTACTCCGCATCAATAAGCTCCTCAAATTAGTCTCACTTTTTTGGGTAAATTTCAAGAACAAACCAATCAAGATGCGATGAGTCACGTGCCCCAACACGACCAACAGTGTTTTGCACAGAGGAGGAAAGCTGAGGTGGAGAAAACCCTTGGCTCCAGATTGTGGCTCACTATTCAACTTCACTGTCAGCTATCGGAGTTTAGCTCAGACTCCAGTGTCCCTGCCTGTATAGTCACAAAATCATATCAGGCGATCTCGTCGTATCTACCAGACTTTTTCTCCTAGACTTGAAGTCTCAAAATGCACCCTATTACCAATTAGAAAGAAAACTGCTTAAACTTCAGGAAGTAAAATTGATTTCAAATGCTACACAATGAAAGAATAAACATGAAGCACCAGGATACCACTTTAGCAGAGTAATTTTTGTGTCCATAATGGCACTTTAATGTTTTTTTTGCCAGAGACATCTTGAGGTTTATAGCACTATAATAGAACATATAATCTCTCATCGGGTTAACCAACTTATGGCTATTGTATTCTAAACTGCTCAAAGATGCCACTGGGATTAAATTTGCTGAGGTTTTTCTTTTTTTTAACTTTAAATTAAATAACTTGTGAACCAAATATACTGAGTGATGAAAGAGACTTGAGGTTGTCTTTATACAGCTTCAGAAGTAACCTAGAATATTTCTCTGGCTTTCAAACTCTATTTTCTATCTCAAAAATATCACTTAGGATTACAAACCATACTCTTTAGTCAGGAAAATATGGTAAATGTGTAAACCACAAATATCAAAGTAATTCCTATCTCCAAAAAAAAGAGAATGTTCTTTAGAATACTGTTTTTTTTCTAGATCTGAAAAATAAAGTTTGGGTGTTTAAGATGGAAACCAGGTGGGTAAGTGAAGTGAATGATGCATGTATATTTTTGGAAGTTATAATTTCCCAGCACTCTCTTCCACAGACTGAAATGTCCCTGAGTACCCAGAATAGAGTCAGCTTTAACTACTTTCCTAGCCAATGAGGCACAATACTTGACACCCACAACTGAAAAAAAGTAGTTTTATTTTGGCTCACAGTTTGTAGAGGTTTCAAGCCACAGTCAACTGACTCCACAGCAGGGTAGTGCCACAGAGGTGCTTAGTGGAGAAGAATTGCCTATGGTAAAGCATCCTGGAATCAGAGACAGACAGACAGACAGACAGACACCTAAGGGTGGACCAGGAAGATAGACCCTTCCCATCAACGCCCACACTGACCCAAGTCTTCTGACCAAGCCCCTCCCCCTAACACCAAGGGGTGCAGGCAGGGGCACACAACATAGTTTCCTCCGTATCCGTAGGTTTTCCAGACAAATTTTTAGAAATGATGAGCCAAATGATGCATATTGGAGTGGAGTAATGAGCCTCATTTTGCTGATAAGGCAAATGCAGCTCAGAGAAGCCTGGCAGGATGGTGCTCATTGTCTCTGTGATGTGTGTCTCAATGCTGGAGCTTCATGTGAAACCTAGGGGTCAATTTTTTTTTGGTCCATTGTCTTGAATGCATTATATCCCATGGTTTGAAAAATATCTCCTGGTTTTATTCCTGTAGCAAGTTCTGATATTTTCGTGATCTGGAGATAGGTGTACATGAGGGACCCAAGCAATGCTGGTGGGCATGGGATCACTCCTTCCATGGCACCTTGGCAGTTAAACTGTTCCCCACTGGGCATCGTTGGCCCCACAGCCCATGACAGATTGCAGAGTGCTCCAGTGGGAGGATTGTCATTTTATACAGGGATAAAAGGGGCCAAGACTTGTGAATAAATGTATGTACCAATCAGGCTTCCTTAACACTGTTTTTAGTTTAAAGTCCTTAAAACAAACAAGACTTGTTTTATCTTAAATATCTGAATTTTTAAGGCCACTGTCCTTTAAATTATTTCTTGCATTTGATCTTAAGCCAACTGGTTGGTAAACTCTTCTATGGGACAGCCATATCACTTGTACTGGTGAAAGTCCAGAAATGTCCTCAATATTATGCATAAATTTATAAATATATCTCCCATTTTATCCCAACTTACACACACACACACACACACACACACACACACACTATACTCACTACTCATTCTTATCTAAAAAGGTAAAAGTCATAGCCATTCATTCCATTTTGTGCTGTAGCACAAAGAAAAATGTGTGGCATGTCTTCTTCCTATGTCCGTAATGTCCTCTGTGCAATGCCCAATCGTAGGAAGGGCATCACAGGCTGTCTAAAGAGAGACTTCCTTTTTCAGTCACTTGAAGGCTGGTTTTATGGTCTCCCCATGTCTTGTTTTTTTTTTCTTTCTTTTTTCATAATTCAAGGATTATTCTCTTTCTTCTCTGATGTCATTTTAAGTCTCCGTAACACACTGATCATCTCAGGTGAGTGGTTCTAAAAGTTCACCAAGTCACTTGATTTTATACAATATGTTCAGTTGACCTCTTATATCTCACCTGTCTATTCCCATATAATCTAGGAACATATCCTCTTATCTCACAGCCAGAGGATGAATTTCCCAGAAATCTGTGTGTCAGTTATGACTATGTGGCTGTTCTGGAAAAGAAGTGTCAATGAAAGTGCAACCTCTAAATCATGACCTTAGAAGCAGCTCTTCTCTCTTTCTTTCATCCTGCTGCCTGGATCACTGATGCTGACAGTGGGCCATCTTGGATCCTGCAAGTAAGAAGCCCATCTTAGAATAGCAGGACAACAAGTCCACCAAAAGCCTAGATCTCTGGAGACTCCTATGGAGCAGAGATGTCCTATAACTTTAGACTGCTCATATGTAGATATAAAAAATATATATGTGTTTTGTTTACAGCATGGTTGAAGTGAAACTGCTACACTCATTTAGACTTATAATCAACAAACAGAACTAGTTACCCATGTTCTGGTACCAAAATGCTGTATGCATTTCACTGATGTAACACTTGGGGAATAGATGGAGAAGTTGTAAGTGTTGTTCTAAAGCTGGTTGCTCCTATACGCAGAAAATAGACCACCCACACATCATGATGGCTACTTCCGATTAAAAGTCTTGATTTCTTTAGCCCAAACCCAACCACTCATTCTAAATCTGCCATTTAGGAAGCTTTTCTTCACTGTAAAATCAAACCCTTCTCCATGTAATTGGCATGATTCAGGAATTTATGATTTTAACTGAAATTTCAAGCATATCTTTTTGCAGTATAACAGCAGAGTTTGCCCTCAGGTTTGATACCCATCCATTCACCAAATTTCAGTAACCAATAGCACTCAATTGTACTCAAAGGGAAAGTCATCTAACTATTCCTTTGTATAGCCTAGTCTTTACACATTTTTAATCTCTTTCTCTCTGTGTCTCTCTCAATTTTAATATATCTACATGTGAAAAAGACATGTACATTTTGTTATTAATTTTTTACTGAAACAGGGTTCAGAAACCTATGGACATGATCTGAATACATTCCTTCTCTCTCTTTTTCAAATAAAGTTGTATTGGAACACAGCCTTCCCCATTTCTGCCAGTAGTATCCATCCACAGATGCTTCTATGCTACTAAGCAACTTGGAATATTTGTCACCAAGCTTACTTAGCTACAAAGGCAAACATACTGACTCTGTGCTGGTCCAAACCAGTGTTTTTCAAGCTTTTTCCATTATAATTAACCCAAAGTGTCTTTGGGACTCCTTAATCACATGCCCAGGACTCATACTGGTGGCTGTTGTGTTGTGTTGTGGCTTTTGTGGTACTACAAATTGAACCTAGGATCTTTCTACTGAGCTACATATTTAGCCCACCTTTTCCATTTTGAGAAAGGATCCTGATAAGTATTCAGCCTAGGCTTGAACTGCTTAAAATCTTCCTGCCATACCCTCCTAGAGTGCTGATATTACAGATTGACCTAGGAAATAAAATACTATTAATATGTGATATCAGCTGAGGTATTGTAAAGATATCTGTGATGTATACATACAAATAATAAGATTCATTTTATTTTCTAAAATCGTACCCTGTTCCTTCAGAGGCAGCATTGCCCAGCTGAGAATGCATGCTCTGGATCAGTGCGTCCTGATTGCAGTGCTATTGAGGCCTTAGCTTTGTGGGAAGCTGCTGTGTGCATCCCAAGATGTTTAGAGGGTTTCCTCTACCTGTTTAATCTGAACAGCACCCCCGTGCACAGTTCATGACAGCCAACAATGTCTGTAGACAGTGTGCAGAATGCCCCAGAATGGGCTAGATTGTAAAAACTGCAAAACTGTCCACTGTTAAGAATAACTTGCTCTAGACAATGACATCAACCATTCAATAAACAAAAACATTGGTCTAATTTAGATCACCGAGTGATAAATTAGTATATTTTTCTTTGTAATATTTCATGCAAATATAAAGAATCTTACCTCTATATTATGTATTGCAATTCATTTTAAAAGTTCACAAACCATAACTTTAAATACTCTTCTAAATTGTCTTCCAAATTCCAAATTTGACATTATATTCATTGGCCAAGTATTGACCGATTTCCCCTGCCTGTCTCTAATATATATATATATATATATATATATATATATATATATATAAAAGATAATCATGGATTAAGTAATTTTATTTAATCTTATTTAACAATTCTTTCAATGTATTTCTTCCAAGCCCAGAAAATTGAGCAAATTGAGCTTTCACAGAATAATTCTCTGCATAGAGTGAACCTCCACTCTCCATGAACAAACACCACTGGACAATTTGATTTGCAGAGATTATTCTCATTGTCACCAAAGAAAAATTATGGATGGAGTTTGCTTTCTTTGTCAATGAGCAGCTATGATGATTTCTAGATTTTTTTCCCTCTAAAGAAATGTGTTTGACTCCCACTGGATCCCATCCTCTCATGTGAGACTGTCTTGTAAACAAAATACAAGACTCACATATGTTTCTGAGAGATCAGAGCATACTGAAGCTATTGTAGCACATTCCTTCCAGATTGTTGAGAAGTGAGACTGAGGACAGGTAAGTTCATAAAAGAAGACAAGCTTAACTCCAGCTATCTTGGTAAAATTATGTGGTTCTATGATGGAACCATCTTTACTATAGTGTAATTTGCTTGAGCTTGCCATTGACAAGATAACAATCTAAAAGAAAATTAAAATGATCTTTTAGTATTTTTGATGTCATGGGATCAGTCAAATATAGGTGATTTGAGATCTGATTGAAGTCATTACAAAGTCTTAAAGGTGTTTCTTATATCCTTACATCTTGTTTTTCAACCCTTCAGGCAGAACCTATGATTAATATCATAATATTGACCACAACTCAAAATTCAGTGAATTAGATATTTTTCTTTTGTTACCATTGATATTGAACAATGGAAAATCTAAATACCTTTGCTTGGGTTGGGGAGAAGATAGCTCAGTAGAATAAGTGCTTGCCTGGCAAGTGCAGAGTCCTGAGTTCAATCCCCAGTACCAAAATAAATAAATAAATAAATAAGCCTTCATTTAAGAGCCTTCATTAACTTATTTTATGATTTTAATAAGGTAGAAAACCTTTACTTCAGGCTTCCAAAGCCTAAACTAGGCACTTCAATTGCATTGTTTGGAGATTTCTGAATGATCAGAAATCACAGTACAAGTCTTCTACCTTGTGTTATGGTTAAATTATTCTAGAATTTGGGGTACCACCTTTGTGGGCTACTCTTATTGTGATTGTCTCCTACCCTGGATTATGGTTCTGGTCACTTATTTTCATATATGTCTTTTTTGTTTGTTTGTTGTTTGTTTGTTTGTTTGTTTGTTTCATAGAACATCATTTTTGTACAATCAGAGTAAAATAAGCTGTGACCCCTGAGCCCAAAGACTGGGTTGTTACTATAGTCCTGACACTCAGCAGTCATGTGACTTTGATCTGGGCTTAAATAACCTTTCACACACAAACAAACACACACACATTAAGAGTATTATTGGATCAAATAACTGAAAAGGTCCTATCATAGTATCAGGCATGCCAGGAACTGGGGATTCCAACATGGTCAGAACTCTGAAACTTCCTGTGTTCCAGTTGTAGTTTTTCTCTGAGCTTGTGGATTCTGGCAAAGACAGAAAGAAACCCATTTTAGTAGTTCCAGCATAAATCCTAGAACTAAGCATAATTTCCTGTCTTGTGTCATGTATCTATCCCTGCACAGTTACTGAAGCCAAGACATTAGATTGATTTAGCTCTACCAGGATTTCTGCCAATCTTCTGGCCCCAGAGGTCATTAGCATTATGAGAAATGAAACTGTTAAGAAATGAGAGGATTCTCTCAAAGGGAAATACTGATGGAAAGGTGGGTACTGTGCTAGACATGGAGGAAGAGCTCAACTATGATAGAAAGTCAGCTCTCCTGCTAGGGTAAATTCCCTTGTACTAAGCCAATAGTTCGATCCCTCTCCAAACCTCTTCAGGGATCACCTGGGATATAGTCCTTCCCATCAGTACCCATTTTTGATCTCTCAGCAGATACCTTAACTTCAGAACTTGAGTGTCCTTTCTACCTGAAACTGTCTTCTCTTAGAAGCTCATCAGAGAAGAAAATCATTTCTGTGTGAGAATTCATCTGTAAGTAAGTAAATTATGGGCCCCATAAATAGGGAGTTGTAGCTCTGTTGTTCTATGACCTCATATTCCCTCTAACTGCTGCAAATTACCATGTTGCAGAAATTATACAATTCATCACAGTTCTTATCCCTACTAACTGGGGTCCAGAAGAACATTCACAAAAGACGATGGTTTAATATCAACACTCTCTTCCACGTGTTTTCCACTTTATCCAGTAACTCTACCATTGAGCCTCTTCCCAAAAAACTATGGGTGGATCACTTCTACCCCAGGTGCCTTATCTTGGCTTCTGTCACAGAGCTGTAGTGAGACTTTGGATATGGGACTATGTACACGCAGGCTATCAATCAAAATCTCATCTCCCTCTTCTAAAAAAGTAATAAAACAATATTTTTTTTCTTTCTGAACTACTCTGAACATTATATGAGTTACATATGCAAACTGTAGAGTAGTGGTGTTACAATGCAAAAGTCTTCAGAGGTGGAAGATATGTTGGAGGAATATGGATTTCAAGAACCAAACCCAAAGATTATTTTTACATATTCAGTCAAATGGCACATGAAGTCAAAAGACTTTTCTGGTCATATTTCAAATCATAATATGTGAGCTATCGTGGTGTTTGCCTGATCTGAAAAGCGCATTGTCCATCCCAAGCCCTGCGATGTTAATGCCCATTGTGTGGCCACACTGCTCTGACTGTCTTGCTTCCCTGTACCCCTGATCAGACCTCTGACCTGTGATATACTTAGAAGAGAGAATAGACAGATCTGCTACATTCTGTTCACTAGAGGGACCAGGGCCACTTGCTCATGCACAAGAATAGCTGAGTTCCAAGCTCTGAGATGCAGGATGAATCACTGACCAAAAATGAAATTAAATTGGATAAAGCATGCTCAGAAACTTTAGAGTACCATGTGACTGTTTTAGGTATGACTGTAGAAGGAAATGGTGCTGAAACCTTTCTGACCTTCTGAAGTGATATGTGTTTCAAGCATATATTTCTATGATGTTATGGTTTGTGTCTGAATGTCTCCCAAATACCTCATGTGATCGTGGAGAGCACAGGGTTTTCAAAGATAGCCCCTTAAATCTGGACCTCTTGCTTTCATACCCTCACCTCAGAAAACACAGCTACAGCATTTCCAGCTAAATTCAGCATAGGACCACAGTCCTCTCTTTGTAAACATCCTAAGCGTGTGAAAGAGGAGGGCATGGAGATGGTGTGAGTGGTACACTGGCCTAGGGCAAGTAACTGCATACAGTGTAAAGGGAAAAGAGCCTTGCTCTTCCTCCTTTTTACTCTTTTCAATTTTGCTGTTTTTGTAGCCTTGCTCTGTTGCACCTCACCATGCCACTCTGCCTTGGAGCCAGCTGTTTATAGACTGAAACCTCCACAAACTGAGCTAAATAAACCTTCCTTTCCTTAACTTTGGGTGTCATAAGTTTTGTCTCAGCAATGAGAAAGGTAACCAAGACATACTACATGAAGACAATCCTCACTTGTCCAGCACCCACACACTGAGAGGTCACGCTTTAGTTAGATAGTGTGAGTCCTCTACTAATAATGGTTTATGCACATACTAATGTGGGTATCTGGGTAGGGGACAAACTTTGCTGCTAGCCTTTCAGTCCATGAGTGGATAAATAAAAGACAGATGTGTGTTATGATTAGTGACCTATCAGCTGCTTCTTCAAATGTCTGTTGATAATTATTTACTACATACCTATAATTCAGGTCACAGTGCATCTGTCGTTTGAGAGAACAAGCATGTAGTTGTGCTACTGTCTTATCTTTCAGTGACAAACTTATGTGACATTTTAAAAGGTGGATAATGCAAATAGAGAATTGACTGGGAAAGATGGCAATGCAAGAAGAAACAAAAGCTAATAAAGATGGCAGTGAATATTGAGTCCAACATAGTGGAGTTCAGAAAGCACTGACCATGGGAATGTTGCCATTGGTATCATTCAAGAAAATCTAAATATGCAACTTAATGTGGAGAATGCAACTTGGTGGTAGAGCACCACATGCTGGAGACATTATAGTCTATATTAGAACCAACAAGCTATAGCCCAAGAACAAAATCTGGCCCACTGTTTATTTTTGATTTAACATTTTTATTACTCCATGTTTGTTGTACATCATGTTTACATTCTTTCTTTGGACTTAGTGCATGTATATATATCTTGATTCCATTTTTCTTCACTCTTAGTTTCCCTCCTTCTCTCTCCCTGATTGACTTTTTTGTGTGTGTATTTGTAATCCCTGTGTGCATTATCTATGCCTACTTGCATACCATGAAAGCAGAGTTAAATAGGCATAACACAGGCCTTGTGACCCAACCAAGTTCAGAACATTTGTTACTTGGCTCTTTCCAGAAATTATTTGCATACTCTTGATCTGAACTGATGCTAGCAATGAGCCAATAGAGAAGGCAGCATGGACTCTGAATCTATAAGTCCATTAACTAGTACATGTTCTAGTTTCCTGACTTTTACTTTCATACCATCCCCTAACAGTGAGAAAATATTCAGTAAACACTCAGCTAAAAAAGATCCCTTAATGTTAAAAAAAAAAATCTAATTTAGATTTCTGGAAGTGACAGAAAAAGATGTATATTTTGGAAGTGAAGGAGCTCTCCGTGGTTCTGAATCTGTAGGAAGGCGCCATGCAAGACATGATATGGCTACAGTGCTTCACATGTCATGTAGGATCAAGAGTCACAACAAGCTCTGAAAAGAACAGCATGGGCTGCCATTGTCTGTATGAGAAGACAGTAACAAACCACCCAGCAGAGAACAGTAGAGCCAGTAGGGAAGCTGGATAAACACTGTGTCTGAGTGACATATTCCTAGCTCCTGTAGAGTTAAAGAAGATGGCACAATTTCAGTAAGAGAGACATAGGAGACATCAATGGTTATGGCAAAATGCAGCCAAGGTACCTACCACCTTCTCTACTCAAACTTTAATGCCACCTCCAAGCCCCAGTGGTGTCACAACTAATTCCTTCTCACCTAGTGAAAGGATAGAAGGGACCCTGAGGGAAACCCTTCTTTATGAAAGAAGCTGATAATGAAAGCTTGCCTGCAGGACTACCCTTTCCAGAGACCCTTCATAGCCCAAAGGATTTTGCCCTCTGCTTCTGGTGGTGTAATTTCACATCTGGTAGCATGATACAAAGAGAGGGGAAAATTCCCTCTTTTATCCCTAAAAATGTTAATTTCTATCAGATTACCTGAAAGTTCTCCTTTGATTTATGCTTTTACCTTGTGTCTCTTTTAAACTAAGGCTCACTTATAAAGTACAATTGGATTGTGAGATTCTCAACCCAAAGCAAAAGTGTTCAACCCAGAAGCCTGATCTCAAGAAGGTCACTTTAATGACCAATTTCTGTGTCTGCTGAGATTAGACATGCAGGTGGCTCTATGAGGCTATGGAGTGAGAGTGCAGCGCATGGACATGTCTTGGGCTTTGCCAGTGGGGAAAGGAGCCTAAACAGAAGCTCCAAAGCTGCCTGTTAGGAGAAAGAATGAAGCTGCTACAGCCTGTAATGTCTCTGGGTTCTGCATCAGACTTGGAAAGCCAATGTCAGCACCCTAGGCCGGGCCATCCTGCTGGTGGAAAGTGGTCCAAACTGAGACAGCTTCCTTCACTCTGGGTGCTGTGACAGGGCCACTTCAGGATTCTAAACAGCTCAGAAAGTGACAGCTGATGGAACAGTGCCCTGGAGAACCATGGGAGTGGGGAGGATTGTGGACTAATTACAGTGCTCTTGCCTTGCTGTTCCAACTTTTTCTTTCCCTTTCAATAGAGGACCATGGATAGTAATTTTAAAAGAATATGACCATTTCAGTATGGCTTTCTTTCCAAAACTGAGCCACATTATCTATGAGTTCACACACACACACACACACACACACACACACCCCTGACTTTGACCTCTGGCTCTCTCTCACCTGTCAGCTCATTTGTGGGCCCCAGTATATGCATCCTTCTCTTGATAGCTGCAGTCCCTATCAGTCCTTCCTGTGCAAACACACTTCTTCCACTACTATCTTCCCTGCTGATCCATAAAATCTGTATAGGCAACTGGTTTTCCTAGTCTAGCTCCCCAATATGATGTGCCACTATAAGATAAAGAATTTCAATTTGCTGTTCTTATTTTTATTTTCATGAAAATCCATACTGATTGTCATAGTGGTTATACGAGTTTACCTTCCCATCAACAATGTAAAAAGATTCCCTTTTCCTTGTATCCTCTCCAACATTGTGTTTGTGCATGCGTGTGTGTGTGTGTGTGTGTGTGTGTGCATGGTTTTGATTGGAATTTATCTAACTGCTAAAATGCTGAACATTTTTTTCATGTACTGATTGCGCTTCATTGAAACTTATGTATATGGCTCACCTGTTCATTTTTTACATTGTATGTATGTGTATGTATGGATGTATATGTGTGTATGTATGTATGTATGTATTTTTGCATAGCATCTCTCTATGGTGGTTCAGGATTGCCTGGAGCTCACTTTGTAACCCAGGCCAGTCTTGAATTTGTAACAATCTACGTGCTGCAGCCTCCTGAGTGCTGGAATTACAGGCAGGCACCACCACACCTGGCTCTATCTGTTCATTGTTGGGGGGATTGTTTGGTGGGGGTTAAATTTTCTTTTAGTTCCTATGTTCTAGATACAATCCTGTCTAAAGAGAATAGCTAACAAGGCTTTACCTCCATTCTGCTGGCCATTTCAGTCTTTGGGTTGTTTCCTTTGGTGTGCAGAAGCTTTTTAATTTGATGTATTTCCATTTATGGATTCTTGATATTATTTAATGTGTTACTGGAGTTCTATTCAATAAGTCTGTCTAAGCCTATACTTTCAAGTGTTTCCTCTATGTTATTGTTCAACAATTAAAAAGTTTCTATTTTTATATTTCTGTCCATTTATCTATGGACCATGATTTATTGACTCATTATTATTTGCTTTTAGTACATAGTTATAGATCTCACTTCAACTATCTGTATGTGAATATAATTGTCTTAGTGCCATTTGTGAAAGATGCTGTCTTTTCTTCAGCATATATTTTGAGGTCTTTTGTCAAATATCAGGTAATTTCATGTGGCTGTTTCTATTTCTTGTGTTCTATATGTCTGGTTTTGTACCAGCACCATGTTTTTTTTATTATTATGGCTTTATAATATAACTTGACATCAAATATTAGGATGCTTCCTGCATTGCTTTTATTACTCAAGATTATTTTGGATATTCTGGGTCGTTTTGATTTTAAATGAATTTTAGAATTTTTCTTAGTTGTGTGAAGAATGATGTTGACATCTTAAAGGGTTTGATTGTATTAAGTCTTTAGATTGCTTTTGGTAATATGACCATTTCACAATATTTATTACTCCTACCTATGAGCAAATGAATGCGTTATATTCTCTAATGCTTTCAATATATTTATCCAATATTCTAGCTTTCATTGTAGAGGTCTTTTATCTATTTGTTGATTTTTAAGCTTTTTTTTGTTAGCATCTCACTGCATAAATTAGGCTGCCCCTGAATGCACTAAGTAGCCCAGGCTTGCCTTGAACTTGTATCTATCAAGTCCTAAATACAATTGCCATCTCCAGTTACCACAGTCTGCAAAGCTAACTGTCAACAGTGAGGGAGAAATTGAGATCCTCCATGATGAAGACAAAATGAAGAAACTCATGACCACCAAATAGCACTGCAGAAAATACTTAAAGGAATCCAAAACAGTAAAAGAGAACAGCAACATCTAATAGGCCAAGGGAAAGAATAAACCTCACTGAAAAAACAAACAAAAGGAAATATCAAGTATTGGAAAAATACTATGTAATGGTTTGTCTTGGTTACTCTTCTTTCATTGCTGGGACAAAACACCCAGCATACAAAATTAAGGAACGAAAGACTTATTTGGCTCACAGATGGTG
>NDGM011118294.1:0-11344 GCA_002564305.1 Octomys mimax
CCTGTAGCCCTGTACTGCCTTTTGTACATCCTTTTGTCAGTGTCTGACATGAGGACGAGTCACGGCCATTGCTTGAGATGCACCGTGATTGGCACTGGTGTGCTTCATAGTGTGGTTCACTGTACATTGAAACTGTCCTGCTTTCTCTGTCTCTCACTGTCATGGCAATCATGAATTCAAGGTAGATAAATGGTCTAGAACCCTGAGTCACTGAGAACAAATCTGTTTTCATTATTTTATAGAGAATACAATGTAAATAAAAATTGTACAAAATTTCAAAACAAGATGGCAGGAAATTACAATGGTCATTATATTGCATGTTGTTATCTTCAAGGTAATCACTCAGACTGCAAGATGCAGGCATGTAAAACTGATCAAACAACATAAGCAGTAATTGTTCCTATCAATGAATGAATTAATAGAAATTGGTAGGTCATTATCTTGGCTAATACCTCTATCTATCTATCTATCTATCTATCTATCTATCTATCTATCATCCTTCTATCCATATCTTCCTTCCTTTTTCCTTTTTCCCATTCCAGTCATCCCCGTTATTCTTTCCTTTTCAGAAGTTTCTTACACTAAGGAGACAATAGGATGCCTACACACATGAGTCGAATTTATTTCATTTATGAATATGGTCTCTAGTTGCATCCATTTACCTATAAAAGCCTCCAGCTTATCTCTCTTTATAGCCAAGTAATACTTCGTTGTACTAAAATACCACATTATTTTTAATCCATTCCTCAGTTGATGAGCATTTGGGTTGTTTCCAAGGTAATCTTGAACAAACTTTTTGTACAACTCTGGATTCCACATATATCTTTAATGATAGAAAAATAAATTTTTATGCTAATTCTTTTGTCAAAGCTAGTCTAACACAACTGCAATAAAAGAAATCTATCCTCAACAACTTTTCATAATAAACAGCCCAATCTGTTGCCAAATGTACTTCACAATATTGCTGCAAAGCAGAAATTTTTATATTTACCGAATCTAGGTTTATGAACAGAGAAAATCTGCATAATAATTCTCAACTATTTCATGCTTTGTGAATTATAAAATTTAAATCCACATTTTATTATCCTTTCTGATGCTTCTTTGTGAATCACTGTTCTTGGTTATCCTGAAGTCTGATGCTATCAATTGTGAATAAAGAAAGTGTTTTGGAAAGTGGGTAACTGGTAGTCAACAAAGCTTATTCACTACATGTGAAATATCATTTCATGTCAGTCTTGGAGTGCCTGTGTGTTGAAAAGGTTTACACTGAATCTTGGCAGACTTCATTAGTTTTTAGGATCCACAACAAATGTTCATACATGCCTGTAATTTACCTTATCTTGTTTATGACTGTATCCTAGGTATAATCTAATATTAGATATCACATATATTGGGTTATTTAGTTACAAATTTCTTTGCAAAATATTGAACTGAATCCATTCACGATAAAGAAGTAACATGTGTTATTTAAACAATATAAGCATTATCACCAGGGTATAAAATGGTTTGTTAATAACAGAAAAGCAGGCTGCCGAGATAGCTCAGCAGATTAACTGCCTGCTTAGGCAAGCAAGCACAGGGACCAGGGTTTGATCCCCGCCCTCTGCGCCACTGAGCTGGCCACCAAATCCAGGCATGGTGGCACATGCCTATAATTCCAGCACTGGGGAGGCTAAAAACAAGAGGATCACTGTGGGTCTATGCTTCATAGTGCAACCCTATACGAAATTCATTAAAAAATAAATAAATAAAATAAGAGAAAAGCACATAAAGGAGAATAAGATAGAACTTAGGTGTACTGCAAGAGGCATCCTTCATTCTTAGGGACAGGGAATACAATGGCAAATTTGGAATTACTACATCCCAGGGGCTTGGATGGGAAAGTCAGAATACTGAGGAGGAAGAAGAGGAGGAGGAAGAGGAGGAGGAGGAGGAGGAGGAGGAGGAAAAACTGCTTATGTTTTGTTGGAGTCTCTGAACTTAGAGAAAGATACCCTAAGGTTCAGACCAGACACACTCCTTGAGGAGGAGGTAGTGCTGGTTAGTGCGTCTAGGTTTGAGGAAAAGTCTACAACAGTGTAAAATGTACAGCCCTCATTCAGATGCCACTGCAAAGAGGGATGCAGGTGTGAAAGTAAAGAAGCTTAGATGGGACCTTCCAACTCAAAGGAATAAGCCCTGGACCAAAAGGAAGCAAATGTTTGCAGAAAAGCATCATGGAAGAACAAATTGCACCTCCCCCTGCTGTTGGACACCCAAGTTTCTCCTACCAGCCAAGTCTATGAGGAACAGAAGGCCACACAGGAACACATTTTGCCTATCCAGTTCTCACTGCAGATTTGTTATGAAAAACATCAGTGATCAGTGGCAGAGGACTGGGAGTATGGCTCTGTGGCAGAACACGTGCTTAGCATAGGCAAGGCCCTGAGCTTGGCCCCTAAAACCACATTTAAAAACACCTGGCAGATAATTTTCTTTACAGGTAATTTTTGACTTTGCATTGAAAATAACACTCTCAGTAATTGAAAAAAATAAATGATTACAAGAACTCTGCTCTCTTCCTTATCTGCAGAGAAGCTATATCAAATATTTCTAAATGCTATGCCTTAATGCAATTTTCTCTGAATATTAGTAGTATTAATATCAAAACTAATAAATGTTAGCAGGAGAATAAGAAAAGCTAGATGGGTACTCCAAACAAAACAAAACAAAACAAAAAAGGGGGATATAAAGGAAAGATCATCTTGTAGTGAAAAAAAATATGTCTATACAAAATAGTTAGGATAGATATACAGCTACTTTCTCTTAGTTCAATGGGAAGAAAGATTTGTACTAATATTGTTTAGACAAGATATAATGTCTGCATCTTGTACTCTGAATAACTACTATGAAGACAACAATATGCAATGTATTAATTATTGTAACTATCATACTAATCTGTTTTGAAACCATCCCATTGCTATTTATTTCTCATTAAAATTAACAAAAATTAAAACAAATAAAATAAAATACCACAGACAAAAAATAAAAAGAAAAAAACCTAAGTGCTAACCCTTCCCTTACTATTTATCTGAGCACTAGAAAATTGCAAATCATACCTGCAGTTTCTTAGTCATGGGGATGATATTGAGTTGCAAAAGTATCCAAATATATGAAATAGGGCCAGGGAGATAGCTCAGTGGAATAAGTGCTTGCCTGGCAAGCACAAGGTCCTGAGTTCAACCCATGTTATCACCAAAAAATATGAAAAAATATTCAACATCTTTGCCCATTACTGACAAGCAAATTAAAACAAACTTAAGGTTCCATCTTATTCCAGAGAGAAAGGCAATCATCAAAAATCAAAATATAGCAAATGTTGACTTGGTGTGTTAAAACAACAATAATAACAACAATAAACAACAACAAAAGCAAACCTCCTACACTTTTGTCGGATATAGAATCTACTACAACCATTACAGTAAACACTATAGAGATTTTTCAGAAAACAAGAATTAGAAAATCCATATGATCCACCTACCCGCTTCTAGGTATTATCCTCAAAGTGTATAAGACATCAAACTGCAGCAATACATGCATAACCATGTTTACAGCAGACAATTCATAATAGTCAAATCCTGGAAGCAGCCTGTATACCCATAAGCAGAAGACTGAATAATGAAAAATGTGGTGTCTGTATATAATGGAATATTATTCAGCTTCTAAAGAAGGACAAATTTGAGAAATTCGTAAGAAAGTTGTTGGACCTTGAATATATAATGAGAAGTGAAGTAATTCAGACACTCAGCTGATATGCCATATAATATCTCTCATTTGAGTAAGACAAGGTACAACTAAAGTTGAAGGAAAGGTACAAGAGACAAGGAGACTGATCTCTTGTGGATGGGGAGGTGTCCAGGGAATCAAGCGCAAGGGCGAGAAGGAGGTGGGGAGATAGGTAGAATGAAGATACGCTGTTCACAATGTTGTCCTGATGTTGTATTGTAAGTTGTAGTCCATAAACATGAATAAAGACAAATAATGTCAAAAAGAATGAAAAGGGGGAGAGAGAAATTAGAGCAGCCATCAGGGAAGATGATTAAAGGAAAAAAGAAACAAACTGCGTGGTATACACGCACAATTGGAAAACACCTACTGCAAACACATAGTAATAAATTTTAAAATTCTAATGCGATATATTTGCTTCTGCTCGGTATTCTGGACCCCAGGACTCACCACCACTCCAGTTGTCATGTGTTGGAGTCCCTAAGGATATTTGCACCCAGGAGGCCACCCCCACCTGGGCCGCTCCAGCTGCAGCTCTCAGCACAGAGACAGGTGTGACCCTGGGCTGGGGGTGTCTGCATCACTCACCTGCTCTCAAGGACTCCATAGAATCCTCACTGCCATCCGAGACCACATGGCATCTAGGACCTGCCTACCCTCACTTCCTTCTCTTTTTCCTTCCTAGGTAACACTTTGCTCTGTAGTCTGGTGTCTCTTCCAAACCACGTGGTTCCTTCTTCACTTTCTCTCATATGCTTTTGCTCTAATAGAGGATTTTGCATATCTCACCTCACTTTGCAATATATCCATTACATATTTCATGTTTCTTAAAATACAATCCATGAAACATTGGGTGAAGAACCATCTTGAGCCATTACTGGTTGAAATGCAGCTCCCTGGGTGCTAAAGGAGAGGGTCTCAGTCTATCTCTGGAAGCCAGAAAACCAACTTTCTAAATTTGAATTTAGCTTCTCAGGTCAGTGTTGTTAATATTCAGTTTTTAGCCCTAATGTCCTAAGAACCTATCTTTCAACTTTTTTTTTTTTTCCAGAACTGGGGATTGAACGCAGGTCCTTGCACTTGCCAGGCAAGCGCTTATTCTACAGAGCCATCTCCCCAGTCCCTCAACATTTTAATGATGTCACTCTAACCTTGTCTTATTTAATGCTTTCTTCTTGGGGAGGTAAATAAGACGGGGCTGCACTATGTAGTTCAGCCTTGCCATGAACTCATTAGTAGCACTGTCTGGCCTCAAACTCATGGTGACCTCTCTGCTTCAGCTTCTAGAGTGCTGAGCTTGCAGCCTGCACCAGCAGACCAGGCTTGTTGGATGCTTTCTGCTGTACTTCTCATCCACTTCTTGGATGGTTTCTTTGTCTTTGATTTTCCCCCATATGAATACTATAAATATGGATGTACGGTTTCGTTGACATTTATTACTATCTTGTTAGTAGTTTTTCAGCATCCTGAGACTATACTTTGGTGATGAGCATTGATTTTGGAAAATCACTGGCCACTGTTGATCTAAATATTTATTTTGCTTCATTCTTTGGTCTCTTCTTTACTATAATTACACTTGTGATTGAAGTACTCCATGGATGTTTTCTTTTTCCTGTTTTTCTTTATTTTTCATTTACATTTTACATTAGGAAGTTTTCATTGATCTATCCTTGACCCCTTTTTCTTTCTGACATGGATCAGACTATGCATGAGTCCATCAAAAGCATTCTTTATTTCAGTCATGGTGATTTTAAAAATTATTTTTAACATTTCATTTTGGTCCTTTAAGCCTTATATTCTGCTTACATTGTCTTTATGTTTATGAAGATTGAACTGAACACAGTTTTCTATCAAAATCTGAACATACTAATCAGGTTTATTTTAAGTTTATAGTTTGATAATTCTAAAATCTCTGTCCTATTTGAGTGTGAAGAAAGATATTTTTTGATTCTGGTTCTTCTAACTTTTTTGAATATCTTATAATTTCATGTAAAAAGCTAAATATGTTGTGCCAGGAAATAGGAACTGAGACAAGTACATTTCAATTTGAAAAGTATGTGAATTTGACTACGAGAGTGGCACATTTTATGTCTGCAGTAGTTATAGGGGGCAGAACTTCAAATTCTTCTAGTGTGTTTTTATCCTCTATTTTTACATTGAGTTTTTCTTTTTGAATGAAACCCCTCAGAAATATTATGTGTCTTTCATTTTTCCAATTGCAATGAACATTTTTTAATATACCAAAGTCTAATAGAAGCTAATACAAGAGGAGTATTCTGAAGTCTTATTTTTAAATTTTGGCCTATTCATTGGCTTATATCTCATGGACATGACCTGCATAAATGTTTATAGCACTCAAATTCCTATGCCCTTACCTTACCTGCAAAATTTGTAGAATTTGAATCTATTTCCTTAAGGACTTGACCTATTGGCTGCATGTGGGGTTTATTGTTTATTCATTTGTTCATTGGGGGGAGAGGTTGGATGGGTTTTCCTTAGCTGAACAGGAAGTCTGGGTAGAGGGGCTAGAAGGAATGTATTTCCCTCTGCCAAGAGAAGAAATTTTGGAAGTATACTTGCCCTTGGAAAGAAAATTTTTGTTATTTATTCCCAACAATTGCACAAGAAATAACACCAATAGTCAATACATGAGACAATATCAAATTTAAGAGCTTCTTCATTAAAAAAACAACCAATAGGGGCCGGGGAGAGGGCTCAGTGGAATAAGTGCTTCCCTGGCAAGCACAAGGGCCTGAGTTGAATCCCTGGTTCAAAACAAAACAAAACAAAACAAAACAAAAAAACAATAGTGAAGAGACAACATACAGAATGGAAAACATTTCAGATACCTTCAGGGAGATGAATAATATTTAGAATGTATAAAGAGCTCAAAAGCACTAGATTTCTCCAAAATAAATAAATAAATGTGCAACTGCAAAGAATAAACACTTCTTCAAAGGATTAAAAATAACCAATGGACATCTGACAAAGTGCTGAACATCTTTGGCTGTCAAGTTAATGAAAAGCAAATCAAAACAACACCAAGATTTGACCTCACTGTGGAAAGAATGACTTTCACCACAAAGTCAAGAAACAACAAATACTGGTGAGATTGGGAGGACAAAGTAACCTGCTAGAATTTTTGCCAGAGAGCAAACTAGTACAATTACCTGGAACTGAGAATAGAGACTGATCAGTAAATGAAAATCAAAGCTTACATTTGACCTAAGTTACTTTTCTAGGGGGATCTTCCTGAAATAACAAAAGACATCAAATTAGAGTTATTCATGCATGTTAATATTTAAAACAGCACAACTTATGTAAATCTTAGGAGCAACTTACATGCTCATTAAGAAATGAATGAATATAGAAAATGCAATATAGGTGTATGGTGGAGTACTACTCAGCCACGAATAAGGGTATGTTTGAGTCATTCATAGGAAAATAGATGCAACTTGAGTCCCTAATGCTAAGTGTAGTAAATCAGACACAAGTGATTAATTATTGTATTGTTTTTATTGTATTAGAAACACAAAATATAAGTAATTTGCTAACAAAATAAAAGATGAATGGAAATAGGCAGCAGCTAGATTTTGTGGACATGTGAAGGGAATTTAGAGATGGAGAGATGGCAGAGAAGAGAGATGGAGGGACATAAAAGATACAAAGTAGTAATATCTATACATCTATATGTACTAATATTATGTATCACAATTTACCCTAACAAAAAATGGCACAAACAGATTTGTGGTGTATTTCATAGTGATCACTGTCCATCTTTCAATGTAGGAACTGCAGTGAGAACTTTTAAGTATCTCCATGGAGATAAATTTCATGCAAATATGAAGCAATCCAAAACTTCATCCCGCAGGAGTTTGTTACACTATCTCAGGCTTTTGTAGTCTATAAACATTGCTGTCCTAAGCATCCTGAAGTACTATTTTAATAAGGGCCAAAGAAAAGTAACTTAATTTTGTTCTTTTTCTTGCTACAAGAATGAGAATAAGGACTACCTAAAATTTTATACTTTGAGATGAGATATGATCATACCCACTTCTTTGGCCTTAAAAAACGAACAAATGAAGAATGAGTAACTACCACAGGAAAAATTCTCTGTAAGTGATAAAGTAATAAACTGAGATGCTATCTCTATGCCCAACTTCACAGGAATTATGAGATGCCCACAATCCTCTGAGTGTCAACTATCCTGTCCTCCCCTCATGTCTATATTGAGTTTTTCCATCATCTTCCTGGTCCTCCCTCCATTTTTTATTAAGTATAATCTTATTGCTCATCAATTCATTAGATAGGTCAATTCACTATTTCTAGTTACTTATGATAGCACAAGGGAAAATTATGGTATCTTCCTTTTAACAAACTCTATACTGTAGGTACAAGGAAAGCAAACACAGAGATGTCACCTAAAATGGACAAAGATATCGTAGAAACAGATGCCAAGAAAATATAATGTAAGATGACAATTGTATATATGCAGTGACTTTATTTTCTAGAAGAATCAATGTTTTCCATTTTGGATTGAACATTCCTACTAAGGCAAGGGACTTGTACTCATTTAAGCAAATTATTAATAGAATTTAGTGAATAAAGAGTCATGAAGCTTCTTTAATGTTAAAATATTTTCCATATATGTCTTTCTTTCCTATAGAAAAATGCAAATGATAAACTAAGATTACAGAAAAGAATTCTCAATACACATTGTGTTATGTGTGTAAAGTCACAGTTATAAAATATTTAAAACCTATTTCCTAGAAAGTTATAATAAGCTTTTATTTTTTTCAGGTCATAACTTACTTTATTCACCTTCTCTTTTCAATGAAAGGCAAAAATGGCAATGCTACTTATTGTTAGTGAATGCAAGAAGTAATGAACTGTCATGTTCTCAGATTCTATATGACCTTTAAATTAGCCAGAAAGAAGCGCGCTCTCTCTCTCTCTCTCCCCCTCTCTCCCTCTCTCCCTCTCTCCTTCTCTTCCTCTCTCTCTCTTTCCCCCTCTTCTCTCTCTTTCTCTCCCTCATCCACTCTGTCTCCTCTGTAAAGAAATTGAGCAATTTCTGCAAATTTTTAAATCACTGGTAATGGCTTTGTGAAAATATTGATTAAATTTCATTGCATGTTTAATTTAGCAAAGACAATGGATATCAAGGTTGTCTCAATATGAAATTCCTAATTCAATGAAAATGGGGCTCCTGTTTATAGTGACTTGTATTTTTGTACCTCAGTTTGCACATATATATCCAATTTTGTGATGCATTGCAGTTGCTAACTATAGTTTATCTGCAAATTAAAGAGCTTCATAAGAATAGAAATCATGATTATTATTTGTTAATTGCCTGTGTGGATCTGGGCCTCTTACAATTGCTTTTTTATTTTGTTTTATTTTTTTGACATTCAGAACTCCTCTAGAAGCAGGATAGCATTGTTAATTTTGCCATGAGGAAACCCAGGCAGAGAGATACTAACTTGTCAGCTCCTGCTGGTAGAGGTGAAACTCAAACCCAGAAAGTTTGAATTTTAATGCTGTGCTCTTAGCAATTGGGCTACAATCAACATGTAAGATTGTAGACTGTTGGCTAGAAACCATACTAAGTTTTTAAAAATGAAATTTATATTAAGTTCATTATTTTTCCACGATTCAATTTGTGCTAGCCTGGTATATCTGATAACTGTACCAGTGCAAAGGATGGGCTCCAGACTTTGAAAAGAACAAGGTCATACAAGATTTAGTGCTAAACTGTGAGATAGGTGGGCAGATAGGTAGCAAGATAAGTAGGCAGGTAGGTAGGTAGGTGGATAGATAGATACATGGACAATGGATGGATAGATAGATAGATAGCGAGATAGATACAATGACAGGTTTAGAGATAATAGATACATGCTGTGGTCATAAAAAGCAGAGGATTTCATCTGAACAAAAATATGTAAGGGCAACTTCCAATAGGAGATAGATATTTGGACAGGCTCTGTAATAGAAGCAATTACAGGGGCCAGGAGGAAAGGAGAGGGCATATCAGAATTATAAAAAGCAGGGTGGAAAAGTACAGTGGGGACCATGGGACTAGTTTGTAAGAGCTCACAATTCCAGAGTTGACCATGAGTAAGATGGTATGTAAATATGGCCAAGAATATAAATCATGATATTGGCACTAACTTGTTTTAAAATATGCATATTACAAATTTGTATAGAGAGTTATTTATAACATATTTGGAGCTAAGAATTCAGCTAAGATTGTTCATTGTGTTTGATACATTAAGTGATGATATCTGAAACATTAGATGATGTTTTGCAAATATATCTCGCAGAGGTTATTTTAATTTTTTCTTTCAAATTTTTGACCCCTGCCTCCTTCATGTTGGTTTATTAAACTTAATAAATCCATTTATAATTCAGTTATAAAGAAGGCATTGGAAGTCCTAAACTGGTTATAATTTCCCTGACTATAAAAAAATTTCACATTGTGGAATAAATTGGCTGCTTCGTCTCATGGGTTGGTTGACACCTGCCAAAACAAATTTTCCTGAATGGATACTTATTTTTGTTGGAGTTTGTGGCTGGAAGGAAGAGATAGGAGAAAAGATGTAGGGCCATGAAATAGATGAATAGGCCACCGCTTGTGGGTCTTCCTTAAATGTGAGCACACCACTGTCACTCCTGATCTGGCTTCTCCTGGGACTGGCAGCTGTGGTGAGGGAGATTGCCTATCAGAGGGTGCAGATGACCTGCTTAGCTCAGCAGATACAGGGAGAGCAGCCTGTGGTGTAGTTACACCTGCAACTTAGAGATAAAGACAGCCTAGCATGGGTCACAGACAGCAGACTAATTGGAAAATACTAGATGTGGCTGTTTACCTAGTGTGCGGCATACAGTCTTCTACTTATCTAAAGAAGAAATTCTCAGAAAATGAAACTCATGGCATAGTTGGTATTAATACCATTAACATTGGATTATTCCATTGATACCTTCCTAATATAATGAAAAAGAAACTCAAAAGTGAAACTCAGGTATTATTTCTTTACAGCAAAGAAAAAAATGGCCAATATTCAATTTGATTGAAAATCTCCCTCCCTTCCTTCTTTCTTACTTCTTCGGTGGCAATTCAGGCCTCAGTAAACGTACTGCTAACACTCCTTAAACTCAAAGTCTCAAGACTTCTCATTATGTTAATTTCCAAAATGAGGCAAATACAGATAAGAAATAATTTGTAAGCCATTGTTTATAACTTCTGAAGTTATAATCTCCTCCAGGGTGAATACCTGGTTGCAAGTCCAGCACCACTGAGGAAAAGAAGAGGCAAGCATTCCGCTCTCACTTTGTTCCTGCTCCCCTTCTTTGGACCAGAGCTTTCTCAAATGTATGCCTGGATCAGAAGGTCACCACACTTGGAAAGCTGATAAAAATAAGTTCTCTCAGAAGTCAGTGTAAAGGTTCCTCAAAACAGTAAAACCACCAGCTTAACCATTTATCTCCTGGGTGTGTATCCAAAGAAAAGAAGCCGGGGCTGGCGAGATGGCTCAGTGGTCTAGAGCACCTACTTGGAACAAGCTAAGCTAAACAAAGC
>NDGM011118296.1:0-14306 GCA_002564305.1 Octomys mimax
TTCTGAGTATAAGATACTGCAACAAAGTCAAAAAAATTAGCCCTTATAACTAGCTAGTTCCAAAGGCCCTTTTTATTTTTTATGTGTTTACTACACAGTCTACAGAGTCACACTACGTAGACAGAAATCGCAGTGATTCTCCTATTTTCGGCCTCCCTATTGCTGAGATTACAGGCATATGCCACCATGCCCAGTCTTAGTTGCTGTCTCAGCACACCCCGGGGGCAGGGCCAGCATGGCATACTGGGGATCGAACCCAAGTCCCTGCGTCTGCCTAAGCAGGCGCTTTAGTCCACTGAGCTATCTGGCAGGCCCCAAAGGCCCTTTGTAGATATAGCCCTTATTCCTTTTTGTAAGTGCATATTAGTGATACAGAATACTGAGGTTTACCTTGGGAAATCAGCACATACATAAAACACATCTTAGTCATTTTCAATCTCCCTCACCTTTCCCATGCCCTCACCTCTTCCCCATTTTCCAAAGTCTATTTTGTAGCTTTCTGTCATCTCTCCCTTTTATTTCTCATATAAAAGAAAAATGTGATATTTAACTTTCTGAGTCTGCTTATTTCGCTTAATATGATGGTCTCATCCTGGGCTATAAAGTGAGTTCAAGGGCAGCCTAAACGGCATAGAGAAACCCTGTTTCAAAAAAATGAGTTTCCATATTCCTGAGAATGAGAGGATTTAAGTTTATCTCACCCCCTTCTTAAAGAATGATTTAATTTTAAAAACAAGGTAATGAGTATACGAAATTAAGAATTAAATAGCAAGTGATAACTACAAAGATGCCACAAGGTTGAGTAAGATTAATAATCAAGTCAACTGTAAAATAGTATCTTAAGTTCAAGGACGGAGAAGAAACAGTAAAAGATTATAAAGCTTTCACAGAAAAGGTCTTTAAGACCTTTTAAGCCAGATAGCTCTGCGGACTAAAGCGTGTGCTGAGGCAGACGCAGGGACCGGGTTTGATCCCAGGCTTGCTGTGCCAGCCCCCCAGCACCCCCTCCCCCGGGTATGCTGAGACAAAGACTGAGACTGGGTATGGTGGCGCACACCTGTAATCCTGGCACTTGGGGGGATGAAAATGGGAGGATCACTATGAGTCCAATCTGTGTGAGACCCCCATGGACCCTGCACTAAATACAAAAAAGAAAAAGGTATTTAGGGAATGAGCTTCAAGAATAAAAACCGAACACTCTGTTAAAACAAGAATCTTACGAGTTGCTTTGAGGGAATCATAAACTGAATCAGACTACACTAGAGAAGAAACAGGATTTTGTTGAATATCTGCTATGTGCAAAGTCCCTAATAGATGCTTTGTTTTCTCATTTAATCTTCACAACAATTCTGCAAAAAAGAAGCCATTACCCCTACTTTTCATTTGAGAAAACAAAAGCTCAAAATAATTACTGTCAGTAATCCACACACCAGGAACATAAATGAAAAGAACTGAGACAAAGATCTGGCTGGGGATACCTGAAAACATTTCAAAGTCATCTGTGTAAAAGTTGTAAAGTAAAGGAAGCCACAAGAGGATCCAATTCTTACAGGCCAGCCAGATAGCTCAGCAGACTAAAGTGCTTGCTTAGGCTGCGAGCAGCGGCCGTTTGGGAGGCTGAAAACAGGAGGATAAGTACAAGTTTGATCTATGTGAGACCCTGTAGTCTCTGTAGTCCCTGTACCAAATGCACAAATAAATAAATAATAAAATTATGTATTTGGTACAGGGTCTCGCTCTGTAGCTCGGAGGTAGGGCCAGCACAGCATGTGGTGCTGGGGATTGAACCCAGTCCTTGTGCTTGCCAGGCAGGCGCTTAGACCGCTGAGCTACCTCTGCAGCGCCTCTGTACATTGCTTCTCAGGGCTATATTTTGTCTCAAATTCCCAAAATCTCATGGAAAGTACCTAGAGGGCAGCATGAACTCATTAGAATAGAAAGCCAATGTATTAATTCATACCACCACTAATCATTCTAAGTAACAGGATACAGTGCTCTGAACTTGCAGAAGCACGGGAAAAACATGCTCGGAGGATATCAATGCACATCATTTTTACTGTTCACAGCTCTGTACATGCTACAACTAATTTTAACTGGTGGTGTGAGATTACTAGATTCCTGATATTATGTACAAATTACTTCAAATATTTCAGTAAGAGAAAACCGACAGTTACACCTTTATCAAACAAAGAAAGCTAGATAGGCTAAGTAAAACATGGTTATTTTGTTTTGGCTCAGTGTATCAACTCAGAAAATCATTGATTAGGAGATACTGAGTTTGCACAATCACTCTGCCCTAAGAGCTTAATTTGCTTATTTTAGAAGTGTGCCGAAGAGAAACTTATTTCTCCTGACAAAAGCTTTACCTCATATATCATAGTCTAGAGCGCTATCTTCAGCCCTCATTTTCTCCACCTGTAGGAAATGAGAACTGCAGTACAGTAGAAGAACATCAGAACACCAATGTCCAAGAAGCTTAAGTCCTGCTCTGCCATACCCCTGTAACCCTTGAATATCCTCTCCAATCTCAGAGCCTGTTTCTTCATCTACAAAATGGCGTTAAGTACTACAGAACAAAAAAAGAGGAATAATATACACTAAGGTTTTACAATTAATAATCAAGTGTTAAAAATTAACTGGCCTGGACCAGGCATTGAAGCATGTGCCCACAATTCCAGCTACTGGGGAGTCAGAGGCAAAAAGAGCTTTCCTTTGAGGCCAATGTAGGCAACATGGCAAGATCACATCTCAAAAAAACCAAACAAAACAGAACTGACTGGATTGGGACATAGCTCATTGGTACAGCACTTTCTGACCATGTACAAAGGCTTTGGGTTCGATGCCAAGCACTGTATAAAGTAATGCCCTAAGAAAAAAGGTGAAGCTAATCTCTTCCCTTTAAAACTCATAGTGATCCTGTTTTTAGCTTCCCCAGAGCTGGAATTACAGGTGTGCGCCACCACACCCAGACTCTGATGCCAGCAGGGCAGGGCTAGTGTGGCCTTCGAGATCCCAAGATCAAATCCTGATCCTTGTACTTGCCAAAGTAGGTGCTTAGTCTGCTTTAAATCTTTAAATTCCCTCATTTAATGAAACAGCAAGTCTATCTGATTCTACCTTCAAAATGTATCTTAATATACCTTTATTATCAGTCACAATCACTGCTACCTAAACCACTATCACCTCACTGTGGTTGCATCATTACTGCTTAAATGGTCTTCCTTTACTTTTTCTTCTGGTTTCTTGGTTGGTTAGCTTTTGTTTAGTTGTTTTTTGAGACAATGTCTTAGTACGTCGCTGACCTTTAACTAGAAATCTTCCTGCCTCAGCCTCCCAAATGCTGGGATTATAGATGCTTGCCACCTCACCCAGCAGTCATACTTTTACTTTTTTTATTGTTGTTGTTCGCTTGTTTCTGCCTTTTAAAATAGGGTTTCACTATGTAGTTCAGGCCAGCCTTAAACTCACCTTGTAGCCCTAGGCTAGCCTTGAACTCATAGCAATTCTCCTGATCTTCCTGCCTTAGCCTCTCAAGTGCTGGGATCACAGCCATGTACCACCACACCCAACCAGAGTCATATTTTTAAAATGCTGAGTCAGATTAAGTCACTTCCCTACTCAAAACCTTTCAAACACTGAGTCTGTTTTTCTTTGGTGCTACGAATAGGACTCATGGCCTCATGCATGCTAAGCACACACTGTACCCCTAAGCTCTACCCCAGACATGGATTTTATTTAAATCCTCACCATGGTCTAATAACTGAAACATTATATGCCCTCCACTCTCATCCCCATCACTTACTATGATTCTCATTCACTCTATTCTAGTTACTTAGGATTTCTAAGTTTTTGTTTTAGTTTGCGTTTTTCCAGTGCTGAGATCAAATCCTATACCTTCCACACAGTTGCCAAGCGATCTGTCACCTATACAGTTACTATACTCCAAGCCCTTTCCTGTCATTTCTTCAACAAGGCCAGCTGTTCCCACCTAAAGACCTCTAGAACAGTATTCTTCCTACCTGGAACATCTTCCCTAGACACCCTCATGAGTTTCTCCTTCATTGATTTAGGTCCACCTTATCTATACTATTTAAAATAAACATCCTGTAACTTTGTTCCTCCCAATCCCTTACCCTATTTTTCTTCACAGACATATTAGCTAATACACTGCACTGTTTGCCAACTACTCAAGACTATACTTCCCATGGAAAGTAGAATTTCCTCTTGTTGGCCATTCTATCTAAAACTGTGCCTAGAATACATTCGGTACCTAATATACTGTGTTGAACTAATTACTAGTTAACAAGTATTTTTGCATATATTACGGATAAACAAGATTTTGGGCTTGTGATACACTTGGATACAATGCTTGCCCAACATGCACAAGGCCCCAGGTGTAATCTCCAGCACCACAAAATGGGGAAGAGAGCAGGAAGGTTTTTTTTGTTGTTGTTTGGTTGGTTTTTTTTTTAAACAAATAGATCATATTCCCTTAGAATTCTTTTTTTTTTTTTTTTTCTTTTGCGGAACCTAGGATTGAACTCAGGCCTTTGCACTTGCCAGGGAAGTGCTTACTCCACTGAGCCATCTCCCTGGCCCAAGAAAGAGGTTTATTCATTTGGTATTCATAGAGCAAGGATTAATGGTCTAAGACGAGAGCTGGAACTGAAGTTCTTTACTTTTTTGTAACTATTTCTGTTAATAAAAAAATAAATAAATAGAACAATTAGCTAAGCACAGTGCCATAGGACCAATGTTCCAATTACTAATCCCAACTATATACTTGGAAGGTTGAGTCAGGAGGGTAACTGGGCCCAAGAGTTAAAGGCCAACCTAGGCATCATAGCCAGACAACTCCATATCAAAAATAAGACATACAAAACAAGCAGTGAGGACAAGGCCTTGTTTGAAATTTAAATTGCATCTGTAGCTCACCAATGCAAGCTAAGTGCTTTAACAGGGAGCTACATCCTAGGCCCTTAAAATGAGCTGTTCTAAAGCTTAACACTTCATCAAGATTAGCCTTTCAGGACCCATCCTAAATTTAGTCAAGAGACTCTGGAGAACAATTAACAGTGCCACACCCTTTAATCCACTAGAAAATCTCTCCAACCTGAGAGTCTTTTCTTAAAAAGCAAACCACCATTAGCAGGTTAGACCAAAAGGGGCTATGTTTCTTACCAGCTCCCCAACTACATGAACCTTAACAAAGCTGACCTTAGCTCAAGTTCATAATAAACCTGGCATATCTAAAAAATGGGTTTGGTAGTTTAAATAGAATCCAAGGGGACAAGCTAGATATGGTGGCACACCCCTATAGTCCCAGCGCTCAGGAGACTAAGGCAGGAGGGTCTCTGCAAGACCAGCCCAGGGTAGACAGTGAGTTCAAGGCCAGCCTGAATCCTGTATATAGTGAAACCTTGTCTCAAAAAAAAGGGAAAGAGTACAAGAGAAAAAGATTTCATTTGCCTTGAAATGTTTGCTTTTTTTTGGGGGGGGGGGCAGAGGTTGTTTCTTTTTTAGGTCCAGACACTCAAAATATATAGGCCAATTATATGGAAATTCAGGCATACTAAGCACTTCATTCCTCAGTGAGGCTCCTGTAGATAATATGTCTTAATACTTCAAGATCTATCCCACTGTTGTACCTGCATGCACATGCCAGAAGAAGCCCTAACAAGAAGTCCTGCCTTTAGAAAGATGGAGATAACATCAGAGCCAGGCTTCAAAGAAAGAATATAAGTTTTCTATGCACAAAAACAGAAAAAGTAGTACTCTATAAAAAACATAAGCTAAAGTACAGACCTTGGTGTTGGATAACATTAATTCCAACAATTTATTGAGATCTAGAACATGCCAGGTGCTGGTGATACGAAGACAGATATACAACCAACAAAGAAAAAAATGGAGAGTGAAGAGTAGGAGAAAGATACAAAAGCTGGGCCGGGGAGATAGCTCAGTAGAATAAGCACTTGCCTGGCAAGTGCAAGGTCCTGAGTTCAATCCCTAGTACTGAAAAAAAAAAAAAAGAAGAAAAAAGAAAAAGAAAGATACAAAAGCAAAATCGGTGTTTTTAGCAAAACACTCAGTGGTTTTACTGGACAGTATTTAAAAAAAAAAAAGGTGCAGGGCTGGGAATATAGTGCAGTGATAGGACACTTGAGCATGTGCAAGATCCTAGTTTGGTTCTCCACCCTTGGGGTTGGGGGTGGGGACACAGATGTGACATAAGTTTTTTTTTTTTAATTTTTAAAAAAATATTTTAAAAAAAAATTTAATATTTTTTAAAATAAAATATTTTTTTAATTTTTTAAAAAATATTTTATTTATTTGTTATAGGGTCTCGCTATGCAGCTCTGTCTCAGTGATCCTCTTGTCTCAACCTCCCCAGCACTGGGATTACAGGTGTGTGCCACCATGACCGGTTTTGGTAGCCAGCATGGTTTTGGTGGCTGGCACAGCATGTGGTACTAGGGATGGAACCTGGGTGCTTGCACTTTGCCAGACAGGCGCATAGACCACCCAGCTATCTCCCCAGCCCAGGCTATTTCCCCAGCCCAGAAGTTTTAAACATTGACCTGACATCTACCTTTAGGAAAAAAAGATTTAACATCTGGGGATGATGGTGTATGCTTGTAATCCCAGCACTCAAGGCTAAGGTGTGAGGATTGCTGAGAGTTGGAGGCCAACCAACCTGGGGTACAAAGAGAGTTCAAGGCCAGCCTGAACTACAGTGAGATCTTATCAAGAAAACAAAAAAATAAAATAAAATAAAAAAGATTAAGGCAGAACCAAAAGGAAAATGTACTAAAGAGACTGGCATAGACCCAATTCACTAACATTAAAATAAAGAAAGAAAGACCTAAAGGTTCAAATGATGTGTTTCTACTAAAAGAATAATTGAAGAGGGGCTATCCTCAAGCTATAGGGCATATTATACTTCTTTTCCTATTTTAACTTGGCCTAAATGGGCTTGTTTATATAAGTCTTATAAATCTAAAACCTTACTAAAAATTACTATCATTAAAAAAGAATTGAAGAGGGAAGAGATTAAGGCAATGAGATAAATTTACAAGCAAGAAACTTAGGGGTCTCTAAGATAACCAGTTGTTTACATGTAGAAGACAGTTTTCATACAGATCCCTTGTTGAGTTTTATAACTCACTAAAACTATAGGTGTGGCATTATGTTAATAAAGAGGATGAGAAAAAGTAAATTCAATAGTATGTGCCCCTAGGCCAGCTAAATGATTAAGACCAGCTGTATATACAAGTTTGAACTGAAAATCTGGGACTTAGCAGTGTATAAACTGCTCCTAAGTCCAAAGCACATAAATTACCTAGGAAATAATTAAGCTAACATTTACACAGTACTCACTTAACAACTGATAAAATACATACTATTCCATTTTATGGGTGGTTAAATAACTTCCCTAATATTATTGGGCATTTAAAGAACTGATAGCATTAAGAGTTGGGATGTATGTCCAAGGTTCTAGGTTCAAATCCCAACCCTGCAAGAAATCAAAAACAAAACAAAACAAAAAACCCTTTAAAAAGGCAAGGAGGTAGAATGATTAAAAGAGAACCAAGAGGGCCAAGGAGATAGTCGGTGGCATAAGGGCCTACCTGGCAAGCATATGGTCCCAGGTTTGATCTTTAGTAGCAAAAAAAAGCAGAGAGGGAGAGGGAGGGAAGGAGAAACAAGAGCAAGCAATGTTGGAAACCAAAATAAAAGAGTCAAGAACTAGTAGGGTACTCCAGGGTCAATACCTTGGAAAATACAGCGGAACAACAAAATCTTTTTCAGGAAAAAAAAAGGGGGAGGATAGAGACTAGACATCCCACACTTTGGGAATATTAATAGCTGTGATTTATTTAACTACATGTACAATTAGTTTCAGGAAGGAAAATTACATTGGAGCAGGTTGCACAATTAGTTCAGGAAGTGAAACAGCAGCGATCACGAGACTAGTTTCTCAGGAAGGCAGCAGGGAGAGAACCAAGCAACGGTTTACTAAGCCAGCAACACAGAACCCTAGATATCACAGGTTTACTACCTTGGCCCCCCACTCCCTCCTTACTAGGGATTGAATCTGGGGCCTCTCCACTGAGCTACATCCCTAGCCCTTTTATAATTTTGTTTTATTTTGAGATAAAGTCTGACTCTTTGCTACATTGCCCAGTCTAGGCTCAAACTTTCAATCCTGCCTCAGCACCCCAGAGTAATGAATGGGCTGGAACTTGTACCACCACATGCCCCTCCACTCCATTTTTAAAGATGGGAGATCTGGAAAGAGTAAGTGAGCAAGTGCCAAGCATACTCACTTGCCTGTAATCCTAGCAGTTGGAATGAAGGCTGAAACTGAAGGATCAATGCACACTCAAGACCACCAGGGCTATGCAGTGAGTTCAAGACCATCATGAACTACATAGCAAGACCTGTCTCATAAACAAAAAACACTAAGAAACTTGTTTAAAGTTACACAAAAAGTGAGTAGCTATGGAAATATTTCTCCCCAGGTAACAAAGTTGATCAGTTAGATATGTCAAAACACATTCATTGAACAGAATTTATGAAACTAATTGGTACACTGAAGTTACATAATATTTTAAGTAACTGACTTTATCTTCAGAAAGCAAACAAAAATAATTATCTGAGAGACAAGTGAATCATGTTGGTTAAGTGGCAACTTTGATCAGCCTGCAGTGTTCTCAGGATGAAGTTTCCAAAGAATCCTATAAATCTGTATTACAAATTAAAAAATTGCGTGCTTACTCCAGATAAAGAACTTTGGTGTTGAGCATCTATAATCCTCCCAGCAGTTGGGAGGCTGAAGCAGGACTGCAGGCAGCTTGGGTTATGTAGTAAGTACAAGGCCTTAGTGAGACAGTAAATACAGAGTGAGTGAGACCCTGTCTCAAAAACTTAACAACAAAAAGAAGTTTACTGTATTATCCTAAGCCTTAATGAGGGGAAAGAGAAATAACTGTGGATAGAATTTATAATCTAAGGCATAAAAATGTCCTTCCTTTTAAAAATTTGTCCATGCACAACACTGTAACTTTTTACATATGACGGAACTGGGTCATTATATTAATTAATAGACTAAAGAACATGTGCAAATTTAATTTACATCTATATGGTGAGTATAATCATTTATCCATGTGGTAAATACAAAAAAAAGGGTCTCCTCTTTGACAAATGAGTCTGTTAAAAACTCCATTTCTTTCTCACTGAAAATAGGAACTCTCCTCTAATATTTCTCTTCAAAAAGTCCCTTCCTGCAAGGCGTGGTGGCTCACTCCTGTAATCCCACACCTGTAATCCCAGCACTCAGGAACTGAGTGTGAGACTAGACTGGGCTACAAAGTGAGCTCAAGGACAGCCTGAACTGCACAGCAAGATCCTGTCTCTCGAAAGACCAAAACAAAACAAAAAAACCTCCCTTCCTCTGATCTTCGACTTATTCCTTCCTTCATTGTACCAGATGCTGGACAAGACCCTAAAAAATTTAAGCTGGAATAAGGTAGCCTTCATGACACTTACTAGTAGAAAAATTCTTCAGAACCTAACATAACTCATTATAGCTGATCATTTACTGCTGGTAAGGACGCTACAGTAGTGTACCAGGAATGCTTAAGGCAAGGAGTTTCAGCAGGAAGTGATAACAGACTAGTATGTGAGGAATGTTTAGGAACTGGGGAAAGGGAGGATGGAACATTAACAAGTTTAGGAAACTCAAAGGCCACAAGCCAAGACAAAGAGGGAGGCTTTCCAGGAACAAAAAAAGTAAACCAAGAGTGGAGAGCCAGAAGGAAAGAGGCTCAAAGGAGCTACAAGAGTGGTCTTTAAGGGAATCCGAAGCCAGCTCGAACACGATGCGTCAAAGCATTGATATTTCTCTGCATTTACTCTTCCTTCAAACAGAGCGCCTTCCAAATCCATGTGTGCCTCCCCATCACCGACTCCCTTGTCAGTGACTAAAGATCATAACCCACAAACAAATGAAGAGGATGAAGTTCGTAACTGATTTTCACAAAGAAATGATTACTAAAAACACACATCGCTTAAATTTCATGGTCACTGACAGTTAAGCTCAAAACTAGAAACTTCATTCTAACACTTAAACACAAAATGTGAGCGTGAGAACGGGCGTGGTGGCACATATCCCTAATCCCAACCCTCGGGAGGCTGAGACAGGGGGATCACTGTGAGTTCGAAGCCAACCTAGGATATCCAGTGACTCCAAGGCCAGCAACCTGTGCTACAGTTGGACCCTGTTTCAAAAAAAATAAAATAACATGAGCTTCACTACCTGGTCCCCACAGAGTCTGAAGTCTTGTAGTGCAACCCTCGCCTGCACACCCCTTTTCCCCTAAAACACCAAGATGATTTCCTGAGTGCCTTTCTGGTTCCGCTTAAACTTTCTTTATCATTTGGCTTGAAATGCCACAGAATCTGGGGCACCAAAACAAGTGTCCAGGATTTTAGAAGCTGCCAGTAAACCGGATGCCTGAGGCTAACTTTCCCGCCCTCCCCTCCCGAAGTCCCTGGGATGTGCGAGACATCCTCCCCCCCGCCCCCCACCCCGGCGGCGGGGCAGCCGCGAACCAGGCCCGGCCGCGGTCCGGGAAGGCGGCCGCCACCCCTCTCCTTTCCCTCGGGCTGAGGCGGGTGGGACCCGGAGGGGAAGGGAGAGGAACGGGAGCACAGGCGATACCTGAGGCCCGAGCCCGCCGGGCTGCGGCGGCCTCCGCCGAGACGAAAGGACAGTCGGAAACCCGTGAGAGCCTGAGCAGCAGGGAGGTCAGCCTCGAGAAGACGTCCGGCAGCTCTCTACCCGCAACGCCGGCTGCCCAGCAGCACAGCAAGATAAAGCACCCGACTCGCCCAGCCAGCCCCCGCCCCCAGCTCCCCGCCCGCCCGGCTGCGTCACGCGCTCTGCCCTCGGGCTCGAGATTCCATTGGTGGTCCCGGCGGGCGTCTGGCCCCGCCCACCGCCCCGCCCCTTTCCGGCGCGCTGGTCTGCGACCCCAGCTTGGGAGCTCGCGCCCACGTCCTGAGCCCGAGCTTTGCGCAGGCAGCTGTAGCCTGCTGTCCCTTCCCACCTGCACGTGCGCTAGGAGCCGGCCGGGATAACTTCCTGCGAGTCCCACGAGTCCAAAACGGCACCCTGCGTAGTAGCGTGGGACAGGGGAGTCAGGCGCTGTTTCGTTGGAGTCGGAGAAGCTCCTGGTGGAACCGTAGATCATGTGGTAGAAAACTAACCATTAAGGAACAAAACAGAAGCCCTAGCCAGTACCTTTGTTAGGAATCCACTGATGCTCTAAATCATATTTGACTGTGTCCTTCAGCGACACTCGAACTAGATAAGGAGAACTAGATAAGAAGACCTCATGTGAAAAAATAGGACAATTGAGTAAAAGGGTCCTTGAGAGTTTATTATATATATGTTTTAAAAAGATGCGTTGACATTGAGGACACAGATTAGATAATAAAACATTTAGGACATGGATTAGATAACAATCGCTTAGATTTTACCAAGGCAAGGGCGTAGGAGCATCTAGGATAAAGGTAGGTGAAAGAGAAGGCTGGGAGCAGCAGGCGAAGGAGGCTCACACCGATATCGGCTAACCTGGCCGGGCTGTGCTCTTCTCCGCTGTCAGAATGGCTACTCCCGTCCAGGTCAGCACGCCCCGGACAAATGCCTCGGGTCTCCCGGAACTCACTGTTCGCGGCAGACCTGCTAGCACAGTGGGCTTGTAAAACTCCTGGCCACCCACTGCAGGCAGCACCCTTCACCCAAAGCAAGAACTGGCCTCAACCTTGAGCTGGGTTTAGCGCCAGAGCTCGTTGGCAGATCTGCCCAGTTTTGCCTCTCCGGCAATAATTGGTACGGCTGCTTCTGCCAACTGTTGGCGAAGAGGTCTGTGGAATCCCAACTACTTTTGTACTTGACTTTTGCCCTCTCTCCAGGCAAAGTGTAATAAGGACACGGATTCATTTCTGCTGGGACTCTGCTGACCACCTTATATATGAACACTACCTAACACTCTTGCCTTTTCAGTGTCTCTTTTATTCCTTAAAAAAAAAAAAAAAAAAAAGTGTGTGCTCCTGGTGCTAAGAATACAGCAGTGAATAAAACAGGAGCAGCCTTTGCACGTAGAAGCTTATGTTTCTAGTGGAGAAGATAAATAATAAAACGAGTAAATAAGACAATTGCAGGTTCTGGTCAGTTGAGATAAAAATGTGAAATAATGGCACGATCAAGTAATTAAGGGCTCTTAGGGCTTCATTATCAAAGAAAATAGAGATTTAAAACATAATTTAGATGCAACAGTTAATCTGTTAGATTTTCCGAAGACATAAGCGTAGGTGACTTTAGGTAACCTGAGCTGAGACGTAACTAAAGAGAAGTTAGCATGCCAGCCCAGGAGACAAACAGCATTCTAGACAGGGAATGAGTGTGAATGAAGTTCTTGATGCTGAACATTTTGGGCTAGTTTGAGGAACAGAAAGTCCAAGAGACCAGAGCTTACTGTGTGTGGAGGAGGAATAGTTGCAGTTGGAGCTTTGAGCAAGAATATAACTGTATTGTTGGCAATGTTTTGTTGTTCAGTGCAAAGGAAAGCTAATAAAGGCTTTTGGAGATGTTGTAATCGGTTTTAAAGAAAATGACTTGGAACCAGGTGTGATGGCACATGCCTACAACTGCAATACTCAGAAGGCTGAGACCAGCTTGGACTACATAGTAAGACCCTATCTCAGCACGTCCCCCATAAGAAAATGATTTGGAGAAACTAGGTGGTGTCTGCATTCTTATGGTCCCTGCTATACAAGACTCTGAGACAAGAGGACACAAAGGTTGAGATAAACCCAGGAAAACTAGCAATACCTTATCTCAAAAGAAAAAAAGGATGGAGATGTAACTCAGTGGTAGAATGCTTGCCTGGCTTGCCTAAGGCCCGGTGCTTAATCTGCAGTATCACATTGAGAAAGATAAGAGAAAAAGAAAGCAAGAAAAAGAAAAAAGAGCAAGCCAGCCATGGTGGCGAGCACCTGTAATCCCAGCACTCAGGAGGCTGAGGCAGGAGGATCACTTTGAGTTTGAGGCCAGCCTGGGCTACAAAGTGAGCTCAAAGCCAAATTGAGTTATATCTCAAGACCCTGTCTTAAAAAAGGACACACACACACAGAGAGGGGAAGGAATCAAGGAAGGGCCTTGGAGTGGAGCAGAAATAGAGCAAAGAGGGGCTGGGGTTTGGGCTACTTCCTGCCTGGCAAGTATGAGATCATGAATCTGATTCCCTGTACCAGAGAACAAAAAGCAAGACTATGAGATGAATGGTACTTACCCAGATTAGGGGTAGTCACTATAGAAATAGACATCACAAGATTTTAGGATGCTTCACTGAGTGCAACTATGAAGAAAAGTAGTAGTAAACAAGGTAACTCTAGGTTGTTTCCTTAAGCAACTAGCAGAGTGATAATATCATATAGTATAAAGGTAAAGTCCACATAATATGATTGGAGATACAAGCCTCTAACTAAAATCCATGCATCCCCCATCAGTTGCGTGAAAATCTCTTATCACTCAATCATTGGGATCAAAGCTTAGTTAAATGCTAATGTTGACATAATTATATTCCCCAAAACACATGTACAGACGTGTAATGATTTTGTAGGGAGATAAAGATGAATAATACTCCAAAAAAAAAAAGTCTATTAGGGAGATAGATAACTAAGGCATTTCAAAACAGTAGAATAAGTGTTATAATACAAATATGCCTTTTTTATTTTCTCCTTTTGAGACCATGTCTTGCTATGCATTCAGGCTGGCCTTCAACACACTTTGTAACCCAGGCTGGTTTTGAACTCAAATTGATCCTCCTGCCTTAGCCTCCTGAATGCTGGGATTACAGGCATGTACCACCACACTTGTTTAAAAGATGATTTGGGTTTGTTTTTTTTTGTTTTTTTTTTTATGTATTTAGTACAGGGTTTACAGGGTCTTACTACACAGATTGGACTCCTAGTGTCCTCCTGTTATCAGCCTCCCAAGCACTGGGATTACAGGCACCACAGTCTCAGTCTGTCTCTCAGCGTGCCCCGGGGGGCAGGGCCAGCATGGCACACCAGGGATCTAACCCTTGTCCCTGTGCCTGCTGAAGCAGGCGCTTTAGTCTGCTGAGCTATCTGGCTGGCCTACACCTAAAAGATGCCTTAAAAATGTTTACTTGCCAGGGCTGGCGAGATGGCTCAGTGGTCTAAAGCACCTACTTGGAACAAGCTAAGCTAAACAA
>NDGM011118297.1:0-18806 GCA_002564305.1 Octomys mimax
GAACTCAGACCCTTGTGCTTGCCAGGGAAGCACTTATTCTACTGAGCCATCTCCCCAGCCCCCTGACTGGGATTTCTTGACCTCTTTGCTATAGACATTTGGGACTTGGTCATTCTACATTTTTATAGAGCTGTCTTACTGCACTTGAAGCCATTAGCACCCCTGCTCCCATAATATGATGGCTCTAACTCTCCAAACATTGGTACCGAATGTCCCTTGGGGACATAAGTTGAGAACTGCTGATGTAGACCAACCTCTTGCATTGAAATTTTGTGCTCATGGGTCAGGGAGACTTAAAATCTGCTTCCTACTAGCTGGTTAACTGTGTCCAAGCTTCCTGGCATTCTTTAGTTCCTGTCTGTTCTAAAGACACACCTTTAGAACACCTTTCTTCCACAGGGCTGTTGATGATGAAAAAGTACACAAAACATTTTGTAGGCACACAGTAAATATTAATTTCTTTTTTCCTCTCCCTTGCATGCACTGCTATTATTTCAATGCTAGAAAACTGGGATGCTGGGAGAGGGGAGACCAAAACAGGGAGGATTTGCTCTCAGTTTCACTGGAAAAACAATTCTAGAATGGGACTATTTATAACAACCACATCCCTCAGTGGCAACCATATACAACGGTACCTCAAGGAAGTATCAAAGATTATAAAGGCATGCCCCACCTCCAAATACAGTGAGAAAGCATTCCTAAATCTTTCAAATGTCTTGGTGTCAGTGTATTGTCATAGCTATATACTCAGTTACATGTCAATGTCCAGGTAGGCTTCAATTTAAAAAAATTGCGTAAAACAATGAATATATTTAACACCCTATGGGAACTTGGTTGCATTCCTAAATGACTCTTTCTGCACTTATAGAGAACTTTATTGCACCAACATCATTCCACATATAAAGTATTAGTCAACAGGCAACTCAGAGACACCAGTATAGAGCTTACTTTTCTACATGACTACAACTATTTTTTTAAATGGAGCACTTCTATTCACATACAGATGAGTGCTACTTATGTCATTTTTAAGCATTGGGACCTAAATGTGAGTGCTAGGAAAAACTCCGTTTGCTTTTTTAAAACCAGCTTTAGTGAGGTATACTTTGTATACCATAAAATTTACCTGTATATACATACAACTTAATTTTTAGCTAATTTAGACTTGTGCAAGCATCATTACAATCCAGTTTCAGCACCTTTTCAATTGATCCCCAAATTAAGGGAGCACTAATAGCATGCCTATGGCTTAAGAGAATGGTTTTTACATTTCTTAGACTAAATGAACTATAGTCCACAGGCTTGCACAAGAGATTTGAGGACAAAGTGAAGTTAGCCTTTGTTTTTTTTGAACTGTATCCATGTTCCAGGTACTTTAATTTTAGAGGTAGAAACTATTGGCTCCCAAATTGACTATAGTGTGAGGTACGGTTGGAGGGTCAGATTGAAGATGAAGGGGGAATGCTTCACCTTCTTCACGTTGAAGAGGGGACAGCATTGACATAAACGGACAGAAATGGGGAATGCGGAAGAAGACTTGAATAGAATGAAAAAAAAAAAAAAAACAGGCCACACAAAGATGCCAAATAACTGAGGAGGAATGAAAAGAGTTTTCTCTAAGTAAATTAGTTGAAACTAAGTGGCTTAGTTCACAGGCTGCTTCCCATTTGGAGGCTGGTTGCTATGTGCTTTCGTGAGAAAGAAACTGAAAGTCGCTCGGCAGTATTGAAGTGTAACAATAAATCTCACCATGTGGTGGGAGTTACAATATGCAGCATAATACAAGTAAATGTTACGGCACTTGACTTTCTGGCCTGTAATCTCCCATTCAATCAGAACAGAGATTCTTCCATCAGCAAGAGAAAACTAGACAATTGAATTTTTATTTCTATTCATGCACAAGCCTGCGTTGGAGTTCTTCCATGTTTTCTATTATGTTACTTGAAATATGGCTGCATAGTATGATATAAACAATATCTCAAACTGACATCAACAACTTAGTTTCGGATCAATTGATTTCATTCTAAATTATTGCTGGCTGACAGATGCTGGTAGCTGCCCACATGAGATCTAAAAATGCCATGTTCTCTAATTTAATATTATAATAATTTAAAATTACAGCTTTATTGAGAGGAAACACAGATTTATTTATATCCAACACTGACAATTTCTAATGGCTTTCAGGGCCATATAATGCTATCCTCTGCAACCCACATTTAGACAGCTTCAATTGTCTGAATCACTAACAAAACATTCTGGTGGAAATAATTTCCTCCTTGAAGTAAATCAATGAATAAATGCTACAACAGCCCTGAAGAGAGCCACTTCCTCTGTAATGTCCTTTTCTCTTTGTCCAATCTACCTACAAAGAACATTTCTGCCTTGGGGTTCAGAGACAGTCTGCCTAGAGACCCTCCCATGGTCTATGTGATGTTGCAAAATGCTACTTTGCCTTTAGTGTGGGATTTGTGGGGATTTAGTCCTAAGTCCTAAGTCCTATGTTCCTCTTTCCCTCTTTGTATGATGAAGATATTATTTTCCTGATCCGGTGGTCACTTCTAAACAAATAACATTAAAATAAATATGTCTACCTTATTGGAGCCCATCAAGTAGTTTGACACAATTTTCTTTTTTTTTCCATAATTTTATTGATAAACAAATAGCAATGAGACAGTTTCAAATCAAATACAATTTTCAAAGAGAAGTAAGTTGGTCAAGATGTTAGCCTTTATATATATAAGGAAGAGAAAGATCAGAGTCTATAAATTATAGAAGGCCACCAGCTAGGTAGCAGCAGATTTACCACTCAAATGCAGCCTGTTCCAGCACCCTGGCCTCAGCAAACCATCATTTATTCTGATTAGTGTTGGCCATTCAGGCTTCCCACATCATCTCACTTTTTGATTGTTGTCTTAGGGGCCAATGAAAGGCTGGGCTTTTGTGAGGACCTCAGAATCCAGGCAGCCTTTTGTTTGAGTAGCAAGTACTGAAGTATGTACTGATTAATTACATAGCTGTCAATTACCATTTCTTACAATGCAAACATTAAGTTGTTAACTTGAAGAATTACTGTATAGTCTTTTGAGATTAATGTCTTCTCGGCAAAATGATAGAACCAACCTCAGCACTATTTTACTGGGCTCCCAAATGCATACTCTGGTGCCTAGTTTCCATAGTATGAAAATCTTCTGTAGACTTACCCTTCCTCTCCCAATAGCTCCAACATTTTCAAACTAGCTGGTCAGAATGGAAAACACACTATTTATATTTTAGCAAGAGCCACCTTAGATATCTCCAGACCCAAAGACAGCAAGGGTCAAAGGCCAGTGCTCTTAACAAGCAAGAGAGTTTGCTGTATTCCAGAGGTGAGAAACACTACATGATCTTCACCAACATTTTGCCAACAAGTTACCCTGGCTTAAAATGCAGCACAAATACTGAAGTACAGTGTTAGAACTGAAAGTTCACCAGCCTCATTCTGATGATTCGCTTTCATTCACAGCTGATCACTGCTCTGCTTATCCCTGCCCTTTAACTAGATCAAAGCTGTAGCAGGCCTGAATTTCTGCTGGTGCCACATCAGCTGAAGCTCTCAGATTAGGCCTCCTGACTGGAATTTTCAAAGGCTGGCTGACGATGTAAACCAGCTTCTGGAAACAGGACAAGTACTTTTGGTATTTACAGTCACAACTGCACATCCTACCCGCAAACCTTCACAAGGTCAGGCCAGAAGACGCAGGTCAGCTGTTTTCAAAGATGCCATTTTGTTACCAGATTCAGAAGAAAATAGCACCCAAACTGAGGGGGAATGCCAGGCAAGACGATTGCTCATGTTGGGCACTCTAGGGCTCTTATACGGCCTTCCAAATCTTGGACATTTGTTTCTAAATTGAGTGACCAACACAGATGATGTTGCAAATCAATCTTCCATATCGAATCAATCCCTGGTAGTAATTGCCAGAGCTTAGGGAGATGATGTGGTTGGAAAAGAGCAATATGAGGAGATCTATTGGTGCTGGAAATGGCCAGTATCTTGACTATGGAGGTGGATACACAAACTTACACATATAGCTCATATGACAAAACTACAGACAACTCAACGCATGCATGGGGACTACTAAAAGCAGGGAAAATCTGAGTAAGATTGGTGGATTGTATCAATGGTGATGTCCTGGTAGAAATATTGCACAGTAGTTCCAAAGATGTTACTGTGGGAGAAAATTAGGTAGAGTGTGTACATCTCTCTGTATCATTTCTTGAAAGTGACTGTGAATTTACAATGATTTTACAACAAAAAGCTGAATTATAATTGGGCAAATTTGAAAATGTGGCGCTCTATGATAGCTAGAGTATGAGAGAATGCTAACTAATCACCACAAATTAAAGATGTGAAGTTAAAAATAAAGTCTAGTCCTTGGATCTGGATTTTCTAAAAGGGTGGCCACCTAGGTCAGTCTGCCAGTAACCTCATACCTCCCCAGGCCTTCCCCCTAAAGTACCTCTGACTTTAGTTTACACAGACAGACTTTAGCCCCCTTCTTGTTTATCACATGGGGGTATCTTAACTTTGGAAAAACTCACTCCTGTTTTGAAATAAGTGCCAATTACTATACCAAAGCTCATTTTAAACCCAAAATCAAAATACTTAGTGCAGCATCTACAAGGAGCCCTGCCATTTTACATTTGTACCCATTTACCTTTTTATACTAAATAACAAATCATTTGGAAAATATGAGCACAAGTGTTTATGCCCATTTATACAAACAGGATTATTCATGATTACTTTTCATTAAACTTTGCAAGGAATTTCTGCTAAGGCCAGGAGGATAAAAATCTCTGGCATTCTGTTTTCATCTAGAAACCAACATCAATTCCCTTCTCGTAGAACTGATTCCTAAAGCAAAGCAAAGGCAGGCAACCTGGCATTTCAGTGGGCATGTTAGTTCTCATCACACTGCTTGAAGGATCAAGCTGGGGTTTGCAGTTCTTTCTAACTCTATAAAGAGAATAACAATGTTCCTACTTACCAATGTCATTGCTGCGATCTGAAAGATCCTTGTCCAAGATGCTGGATAGCGTACTGCCCACCAAATCAATCTTTTGACCGTCACCCCTACATTAAAAACATAAGCCCAGACATTTAATTATTGGTGTGTACCTTGGTAATTCTGTCAGGTTTCTTGCCATATACACCTTAAGGAGGGTGCTGGACTTGGGATTAGTGGCAATGTTGCCTGTAAGAGAGCCAGAGAGAGCCAATGAGCTGTCCAGCCACATGGGCTGTGGCCAGCAGACTGGATAGTCCCCTCTCTTGCACATATATTTGATGATGGCTAGTTTAATAATAACTGTTTGCCAGAACACCTCCAGCCACAAACCCTCCCACTGTGTACAGAGGGTTAGGATTTAGGCCTTCTCCCGCCCCGTGGCCAAATAAGCACTGCCAAACTGGGAACTTCCCTTTTAAGGAACATGGAATTTAGCCAATCCTGCTTGTCAAAGGTCAGCTACTTTTAACCTTGAGAAAAAGGTTCTCTGGCCTGAGGCTGAGGCATCAGCCAGGCTGTTGACAGGGACAAGGTGTCAAGTTGAGATCTGGCAGCCTGAAAGCTGGCACCGGGGCACAGGTCTGTAAAATGAGATGGCCGTGGAGGGCGGTGTTCCCATGCCCATCAGGACATGAGTGACTTCCCTCTGTATCTGGGCTGGAATCAGCACACATTTGGGATGAACAGACCCCCAAGATAATGAGAGAAACACTGTCTCCTTGTGCATTAGTGTAGGTTCCTCCATATGCCTCCAACAGGGCAGTTCTCTGGCTGCTTTGAGAGGTGAGCCCTGAACAGGACTATCCCAGGGCTGTGACAGCAGTTAAATAGGAAACAATTCTTGTCTATAAAGTGAGAGAGAGAAGCAGAGCAGTTGTTCCAGGCAAAGCAACAGAAATAGTCCCTGTCACAGCTCCTGAAGGTCATCATAGCCTGAAGTTAAACTATATGAGTGACAGATTTACTCAGCAAGTCCCTGTCAAATGCTTACTGAACTGGGGGTATGGCAACGGCCAAGGCAGCTAGTACCCACTATGTAGAGGCACATAATCTATATGGGAAAGACAGATAGACAAACATAGGCCCACATGGCATAGGTCATGCAAGATATGAGTGTGTCACCATCCTGGATAGGTAGGGAATTTCCATGGCCCAGGATGGAAAGTATACAGCAGAGGCAGTGTTATAGTTGGGCCTTGGAGGAAAAAAAGAGGTGAGAACATATTATAAGACTGAGGAAGGGCCTAAGTGCAGGTGAGAGTGTCCATGTAGCCAGGGGTCCCAAAGCTAAAACCTAAAGTCCCCAGAAAGAAGCAAGAGAAGAGTTGGCCAAGTTGATGAGCCAGCCTGTGCGGGACCAGGCATGGCAAGTTTTACTTGTCCTGAAGGTAGTCTAGCAGAGGATAGAGGAAAGTTTACAGCAGAAGACCTGTAAACCTGGAGGAAGGGGGGCTGGTGCAGGTAAAGTCTGAGCCAGGGAGTTAACAGTGTGACTCCTGGGCTTTTCACTGTGGAAGATGGAGTGGCAGTAATATTCAGCATGGTGTCATGTCTTTGCAATGGTAGAGAAGGATCCATGGAAGGAATGAGTCTCCTTCACCTTAAAAGTAAACACCCCTGACTCACCCCGGACCAGCGCTGGAGACTGGAGATGGGGGACTGGAGATGAGCCCAACAGCTTGTAGACTGTCCTGTGAGTATACATTAGGGCACTTGCTGAACGTTTCAGAGCTAGGCTGAAACAGTTCAGACACACTATGATTCACTGTACATGGAAAGGGGAAACAGCTTGGGTTTCATAGATGGTTCTTGTTTCCTGCCTCACCTAACTTCTTAAGGCCGTAGAGTGCCAAGCCAGGGCTCTACCACAGACTGTCTCTCCATTCCCTGGTCACCAAAGCTCAGGCTACTCAGGGCCACTGCCTTAAACAGATTGAGAGCTAAGTGGGATTGTGGGATAGAGAAAGTTTATTTCCAAATATTTTCTTCTCGGGGCTCCATCGTTCATTCATTTGAAGGTATAGTCAACCCTTCATAAACTCCTTATCTGTGAATTCAGCCAACCTCAGCATACATAACACAGCAGAAAAACAAAACAATATGATTTAAAAATGGGTGAGTGACCTGAAAAGATAATTTTCAAAAGAGAATATACAAATACCTATCAAAAATGTTCCATATCATAACAGAAATACAAATCAAAAACACAATAAAATGGAAAAAAACACAATAAAGCCAGGAAGACAGCTCAGTGGTATAAACACCTGCTTGGAAAGTGCAAGGTCCTGAGTTCAATCCCTGGTACCACACAAAAAAACCAACAATAAAAGCACAACGAAATATCATCTTGTTTCAGTTAGAATGGTTTTTATCTAAAAAGCAACAAATGCTGGCAAGGATGAGAAAGGGAAACATTTATATATTGGTGGTCAGTATGGTCATTATGGAAAATAGTATGGAAGTTCCTTAAGAAAACTAAAAGCAGAACTACCATCTGATTCATCAGTCCCATTTCTGGGCATAATATCCAAAGGAACTGAAATCGGTACGTCAAAGAGACATCTGCACTCCACTGTTTACTGCAATACTATTCACAATGTGCAAGATATGGAATCAACCTTGATGGAAGAACTGATTAAAAATATAGTATAAATATGTAACGAAATGCTACTCAGCTATAAAAGGAATAAAATTCTTTCTTTTGCCATAACTTGGATGGAAATGGAAGACATTAAGTGAAATAAGGCACAGAAAGACAAATACTACGTGTTTCCCTAATATGTAAGGCCAAAAAATTTATCTCAGAGAAATAGAGAATAGAATAATGGTCACTAAAGCCTGGGAAAGATATGGGAAGGGAGGGGGAGAGAATGATTAATGGGTATTGAGGTACAGTTAAAATACAGGGGTAAATTTTAGTCCTCTTTTTCACACCAGGTTAATTATAGCTGACAATAATTAACTGATACCAAAAGAGTTAACAGAGAGGACTTTGAATGTTCTTAACACAAAAAATGATAAATGTCTGAGGTAACAGATATACCAATTACCCTGATCCAATCATTATATATTATATATGTGTACTGAAATGTCATACTGTAATCCATAAATATATAAAATTACTGTGTTAATTCACAACAAATACATACACTTTTAAAAAAGAAAATATTTAGAAGTAAAACTTGTGTCTATACTGAAAGACAGTCTCCCCCTCCCGCCATCATTCCCTATAAAATACAGTATAACACCCATTCGCGTGGCATTCACATTGTACCAGGTATTACGAACCATCTAGGGATTATTTCTGGTATGTGGGAAGGTATGCATAGTGTATATGCAAATACTACTCAATTTTATATAAGCTGCTTAACCACTAGATGATTTTAGTATCCTTTCTGAGAGAGTTCATGAAATCAATACCCTCACAGATACTGAAGACAACTATAATTTTTTCAAGGACATGTTTTTAGAACTGTAGAATTACTAGTAGCAAAGTATTTTCATTTTCAAAACTCTTCCTTTCCCCAGGAATAAGTTAGGCAGGTGTGGTGGTACATGCATGTAATCCCAGCACTCCGGTATGCTGAAGCAGGAGAATCACAAATTTGAATCCAGCTTGACCAACTTAAAATAAAAAAGGGCTGGGGATGTGGATGTAGTTTAGTGTGAAGGTCCTGGGTTCAGTCCCCATTACTAAAGAGGGTATGAGGAGAAAGTAAAGAAAAAAGGAGTAAGTTCTTGAGGGCCCTTGAATATTCTATAAGATTTGGTGCCATCATTCTCCAAACTAATAAGACTAAATCCAAATACATTCATAAACAGACAGTTTCATCCTTTCAGAATCCATCAGGGACTAGAATTTACCAGAACTTACATCCTACCCCAGGAGAGAGGCCACTCAGGCAGTGGGTTTTGTCAACACCATGAAGTTTTCCCCCTACTTGTCCCTAGTCAAGAGGGAAGATAGTTTGAGGTGGCATCTTTAAATGAGAGGGGGTTTTAGAAGCAGATGGAGTCTTGTTCATGAACTAATCACATGCATCTTTAAATAGCTTGACTACTTCTAAACATGTGGTTTATCCATGCATTTTGGTAACCATCACTCTTGGAGCACTGTGACCCCTTTGACAGCTGGAAGCTTCCAATGAAATGTGAGCCTGTTTCAAGGGACTGAAGAAGACTATATTGTGTTTTCCTGTGCTTATGCTATTTTGGGATTTTTTATTTTTCTATACATAATCAAATCAGACTAATTAGCAAATCTATCACCTCAAATTCCATCATCTTTTTGTGGTGAGAACATGTAAAATCTTCTCTTTTAGCTCATTTTAAATACACACACTTTTTTATTAACTATGGTTGCCAAGCTGTGCAACAGATCACTAGAATTTATTCTTCCTATTGAACTGAAACTCCATATCCTGAACAGTGTCTCCCCTTTCAGTCCACACATCCCCTCCAGCAGCCACTGGTGACAATCTGCCCCTCTACGTCCATGGGTTTGACTTTAGATTCCCCATACACGATCATAAAGTAATTTTCTCTGTGTTTCTGCTTCATTTCATATAGTGCTATGTATTTCTGAAAGTTACCTCAAATCTTTCATGAGATGGCACAGGGTAAAATATATTAAAAGTTAATATGGTCTGACCTAATTGTTAAGAGTGTATGTTAAAGAGAGTCTGAAATATCCCAATGGATTTTGTGTATCGATGGATTCATTGCAGTTTTATCTGTAATAAACACTGAAAAACAATGGAATTTTTCATAAATAAGGGAAAATTTGAATAAACTGAAATATGTAGTGGACTGTATTATAGCCATTAAAATGATGTCTATAGATTAGGTTATTCAAACAAGACTAAATGCTTATAATGCAATGTTAGGGAACAAAGAAAGGCTAAAAATGACACATTCAGGGACACATGTGCCTTCCTGACACATCAAAGAGAGGGATATTTTTAAAGCTAGAAGAATATTTACAAGTAGTTATTCCTAGGTGTTCTGGTAAGAAATTTCCACCACCCAGCTCAGCACCTCATATATGGCAAAGACTTAAAAATTACCTGTAGAATTTAAGAATATTGGCCACATTTTCTGAAATAGATATGCATTATGTATTTTTACAATAGATGCAATTGTCCCCAAGATAGAGTGTTATTGACTTCCATATCGTACCCATATAAAGATAACAAAAGGCCAAATCATACATAGGAAAAAGATGGGAAAGAAAAAGTACAAAATATTAATAGCTGTTGTCTCTGGAATAATCCCACAGGTGAATTTTTCCTTCCATATAAAGTTTACCTTTTAACAATAAGTAGGCTTATACAAGTCTACTTATATAAGTAGGCAGCTCGTGATATTTATAATGTTTATATGTTAGAATGTTAATATGAGGCAGCTTGTGTTTACTCTACAGTATCTTTATGGTAAAAGGTGAGGTTGCCCAACAAACTTTCCTTTAATAATTTACCAATGACAAGTGCCCTGTGTAACCGTCTCACATAGGGACCTGTGAGGGCTTCTGGAGTGATGAACTGTAAAGTGAGACGCTCAGGCTAGGAGTGCTGCAACCTGCTATTCATCACCTATGTGACCTTAGCCATGTCACTTAACCTCTGTGGAACCTGAGTGTTTCATCAACAGAATGACTGCTAGGCCAGCTTGAGCAGAATCATCCTCAAGAAGCCCTCTGGAGTTCCTGTTCCATCACTTCAACACCAGGGCAATGTCAGAGACTAAGGTTGGGCTATGGTGTGGGGTGGTCCTGTGAGTTGTGTGTGAATTCCAGGACATTTCATCATCTCTTTTGCCTCTACATCTTCATGTTGCTATCAATGTCTGGAACACTGTCTTTTCTTGCTCTACTAGAGAACATGTGATTCACATTTCATGTATATAAAGGCCAGAAAAGTTTTTCTTTAACTAAACAAGTAGGCATACATTGTGACTGCCTAAAGATGTTGTACATCTTAGAAAATAACCTGTGGACAAATTGCATTGTCTTGTTTTCCTTTGTATTGAGATAGGGTCTCACAATTTAGTTCAGACTGACGTTAAAATCACTATGAGACCCATGCTGACCTGAAACTTGCATTGATCATCCTGCCTCAGCCTCCTGAGTGCTGGGATTGCAGGTATGTATCACCATGTCCCGTTAATAAGTTACATTCTTGATTTGATTTCTTAATCTTCTGTTTTAGTCCTTTTGGGCTACTATAACAAAACACTATAAATTGGGTGGCTTATAAACAAGAAATTTATTTCTCACAGTTCTGAAGGCTGGAAAGTCAATGATCCAGGTGCTGAGAGATACAATGTCTGATAAGGGCCTACTTCCTATCTCATAGATGGGGTCTTTTTACTGTGTCCTTATGTGGTGAAAGAATGAAGGGTCTCTCTTACAAAGGCACTAAGCCATTCATCAAGGCTCTACTCTAATCACCTCCTATCCATCATCTGAGTGATAAGGATTTCAACATACAAATTTAGGGATGACAGCCATCCGTACCATACTATCTGCATTCCCAAGACAGTCCTCACACTTGAATAACATGCCAACACTTATTAAATGAAAAATCAGTTCTTTCAGATCCTCAAGTACATCTCTGCTATGGGATGAACTGTCTCCCCTCAAATTCATAAGTTGAAGCCCTAAATCCTACAGGACCTCATAATGTGACTGTATTTGGAGAAAAGGTCTTTAAAGAATTGACTAAATCAGGCCCTTACAGTGGGTCCCAGGCCAATCCAGTGTCCTTATAAGAAAAGGATTTTGAATATACAGAGCCACTAAGGATTTTTTTAATTTTAGGTATTTGGTACAGGGTCTCACTATGCAGCTCGGACTCATAGTGATCCTCCTGTTTTCAGCCTCCCCAGCACTGGGATTACGGGTGTATGCCACCAAGCCTGGACTCAGTGGCATGGCCAGCTCAGTGTGCCTGTAGATGGGGCCAGCATGGTATGTGGTGCCAGGGACCCCTAAGGATTTTAAATACAAGAAAAAAGGCCTTGTGAGGATAAGGCAAGAAGACAGCTATCTGTAAGCCAAGGACGAGGGCCTTCACAAAAAACAATCCAGCTGATAGCCTGGTGTTGGATTTCTAGTCCACAACTGTGAGGACACTTCTGTTGTTTAAGCCACACACTGTGGTATTTTGCCTGATGGTTGCTACCCTGAGCAAGCCAATGTTCATGTGCCTTTTTGAGAATCCTAAGACACTAAAAGCATTCAATGACAGTGATTTACCAATGGAAAACTGTTGCTATAAGGGCACACTTTCCTAACAACTGTTAGAATGATAAAGAATATCACACAAATGAAAACAAAACTGTAAACCAATTACTAGAGGCTCTATATCCAAGTTGGAGGTAGCTCTGTTCTGAGAAGATTTGGTTAAAAGGAAAATTATTATGCTCCAAGTTGGTCAAGGTGCCTATTCCTCAACTGGCATTTGGTGTGACAGAGTCAACTTTTGCCAGGGAGGGGCTTCTGGCTCAAGGGAGAATTTTGTATCTCTGATTCACCTTCAGGCTCTATACAGATAGTCTGATACTCTCAACCATGAGGGACCACCTTGAAAAAACAGGAAGTCACCTTCCCCAAGTGGTTCCTGCCCAGATTCTAAAGCACAGATGACATTTTGACAGGAAGGAGGCTGGGAATCCTGCTCATCTCTCTAACTGAGCCCTGATCTCTCAAGCCATGAGGCAGACACAGGCTGCAACTCAAATGATCTTCTATCCAGAGCCAGAAGCAAGCCTATTTTGAAAATACAGTAGGTGTAGTTTAAAAAAGGTCCTCATCCTTCTAAGTAAGGAAGCTGCAGCTGGTGTTTTGACAGTGTTCAGACTGTGGGTGTGTAAGCATTTTACAATGTCTATTTGTAAATGCCTTTCATTGTATTTATAGCTCCTTTACAACAATGCTAATGAATTTCAGTTCTGAAAATACCAGAATTTCTGGAATCCACTGAAGCACATGTCTGGAGTGGCTGTCGCCCAATGAGGATGCAGCCCTCAATGGTCCTCATTCTTCCCCACTCTGCCCAACACAAGGGTACCATTTTGGCAAAAAAGGGGGTGTTTCTTCCTCGAAAAAAGAGGAAAAAGCCTAACCTTCTGTCATTCATCAGCTTCTACAGTGTTTTTCTCTGGTGAGTTTCTATGCCTGCAGCTGTTAAAGGAGAACATAGGAGAAGGCCAGCAATATACAACACTAGCTATTCAAAAATAACAGAACAAGGTTGCCCTAGCTCATTTCTGATTTTGAGATTAAAATACTATTTTCATGCATTTTTTTTAGCAGTTTTAGATCCTTAAAACATGTGACTCAGAAAGGCAATTAGCAGCTAAGTCTACTTGTTTTATTGCTGTACTGTGCAGGAAGCTAAATTACAAAGGCATGGAGCAGTCCAAGGACTGAACCTAACATCCCATGGAAATAATAACAGCAGCTACTGTTGCTATAAACCTACCATGGGTCAGGCACTAGAATAGCATTCTGTACATATTCAGCATCCCACCCTTAAAATCATCCCTGGAGATATCCACTATGCCCTGAGACCCTTCAGTGGTGTGCTTGCTACCCCTAATGCAAGGAATGCTGTCATTGGGCAGCCTACACCTTGTAGCACAAAAGTCTTAGCCACTGCAATGCAGCATAGGACAACTCAGATGGGCCGTTTCAGCACCAAACTGAATTTAACAGATGTTTTTTGAGCCAGTATCACAACTTGACTTCTCCCTCTGCCTGATTCTTCCTCCCTCCATGAATATGGACCCCTGAAAGCGTGCTACACTTTCACATGCTGCTGGCTCAGACTTTGCTTCCTGGGGAACCTATACTGTGACACTTTGCCTTTCACTTCCTAGGGAAGGAAACTAAAGCTAAGTAAAGTCACTTGCTAATAACAGATCACAAAAGTAATAAAGTGGCAGGATCTAGATTTGAACCTAGTATGTCTAACTGCAGAGCCAAAACTCTCAAGCACTTGAAGCTATTTTATTATTCAGCCTCTGGGTCTTGCAGGCTGGGGATCCAGACACAGGGACCATGAGTCATCAAGGATGCCAGGCAGCCTGTGTCACCCCAGCTCATGGCCAGATAGGTAAGTCACCTGCTCCCCTCGTTAAAAAGTACTACCAATAAACAAAAAATATATACATCCAGAGGGGCTTGCTCTTCCCACTTAGACTTGAGGCCAAGAAAGGACTCCCACGGAGATGAGAACATGGACAATACACAGCACGCAACCCTTGAGAACATAAACTCAGCCGGTAGCACTGCCCAATTTAGCCCAACTGCCTTGGGACAGTTAAGCCAAGACATGTGGCATGGAAAAGGTGTTGAAGTGCACAGAAAGCCAAGGCAAGCAGCCAAACAAGTAAGTTCACAGCAGCACAAACAAGAACAATCAAAAAATAAAAGCACCAGAAGCTCACAATCCTTCAGGAGGTAAGTGGGGATAAAGGGAGAATGAGCAGCCCCACCAACTGAACAAGATTCCCAGTCCCTATGACGGGCGCTCCAACCCTCAAAAGGAGATACTGCTAGCATGTAAACATTTGGGCTTTAACTGCCTAAAAACTTTTCGGCGGTGGGGGGGGGGAGTTGAGAAGAAAAGGAAGGAAAAGAGACAGAAAAGCTCCACTGCTTATGTGTAGACAAACACTGAGGCTGATCTGTGCCCTCTATTTCTCACTGCTTCGCATTCTGCCCAGGAGCTGTCAACTCACATGGATGGTGGCAAATATCAAATGTCACACTGCAGTGAAACCATCTAAATAACGCTGTCTTCCTTCTTTCTCCAACTGAGCAACCTTACTCTGTACCCACTTCTAATGTAAAACCACAAGGCCTCAGAGTCTTACCTCTGAAGTCTCAGTCCAGGGACGCAGCTGAGGCTGCAGGGCCTATACAGAGTCCTCATTGCTGCTCTCCCTGACTGCCCATTCCAACACCTCAGACCTTAGTTCTGACTCCGAAAGCTGGGTCCAGCCCTGATCTCGTTACTGGCAAGGGTCCTGTGCTCACAGGTGGGAAGGAGGTGCCCGGGGTCACAGTGCTGATTGGTGGCAGAGCTGGAACTAGATGGAAGATTCCTGATGCCCAGTCCAATCTCTTCCCAGCACAGTTGAGAAGGCAATAATAAAAACAAACGTCTACCTGCATATTTTATGCTCTAAGAGGTTTTTTTTTTCTTTCCAGTTAACAACTACAAGAGAGGTTGGCCCATGTGTAAAGATAGCAGATGTGCAGCCCTTCAGAAGCCTTCTGCTGTGGGAGGCAAGTGACTGCCCTGGAGGTTTTTAGATCTTTCCATCAAGAGAAAACAAAACAGGAGTAGCAGCAACCCTGGTTTTCTTCACTCATCAGCCGGGGGCCTCCTTCCCACTTCCCAGAAATAGTAATCTAAAGGCCCTACTGAGATCTGAGGAGTCCCTACATAGCCATCTGGTGGCCAAAAGTATCTCAAGCAGTTTTGGATCGCAATTGTGGTCCCACATAAGTGAGGTGCATCGTAAGCAGAGACAGAGACACAAGAAGCAGGAACCAGAATGGTTTGCCTGGCCACTTTCCCCTTGCATTGTGTGTCCTTGTCCAGATAAGCACAAACAAGCTCGGCTATTTATAGACCATGAAGACAGGCTGGAAGTTGATGGGACACTGCTCCCTCAATTCTCCCCTACATTTCTGTTCTTTGTGTAGACTACAAGTTCACCTAGAGCAGGCCTCCCTCCAAGGCCCATCCAGGGCATAAGCCCAGAAACTTCCTGAGGCAAACAGACAATGCTACTCCCCACCCTCATTTGCAATCCTCCAGCTTGGCATTTCAAAGAGGCCCAAGGGGTTTAAAGATGCTGAGTCCAACTCCTGAGCAGTATTTGCAGGAGGGAAAACTCATCACCATGCAACTCTGAGAAGAGTACGTGTGGTGCCACTTGGAGGTACAACATTTAAAGACATGGCCCATGTGTAAAAGCACAACAGAAATCAAACAGCATTATGCACATAAAAGGTGTTAATGCTTCTAGTGTTTCATGGCCTCATTCTGTCCATTGGTGGCAGGAAAACCATTGTGGCTCAGTCAGGACTAAACCCCATCACTACTGTTGGTTCTTGCAGCAGAAAATTTCATTCTTTATATGGGTAGAAGACAGGAGATTATACATACAACTGAAATTCAGACAGCCTTACAAATCGACAGTGTGCTTCTTCCCATACTTTCAGGGATTCCTGCGCTATGTAACTCAACTCCCCCCCCTCAGTTCCCACCTTTTTCTGAGTCCTGACTCCCTTGCTGTTTCTAAGGGAGGGTGCTCACACATCCACCCTGAGGAGGCCTCCTGATGTGCCATCTGAGGATGTCCATATTTCAGCATCCCCTGGGTTTTGCAGCATGACCTGCTTGCTGCTACACGGGAAGCCCCCTTCCATCAAAGTCACCCATTAAGCTCCTTCAAAGGGAAAAAAAAGGCACACACAAATGTGGCGAGGTCTCTCACGTGGTGAGGCCATGAGGTAGGACCCAAAATGTACCAATTTGTTTAAACTTTCCACACCTAAGCCAGATAGTCTCACTGCATCATTCTGTAGAGAAGGAAACAGAGTCCAGGAGGCATACACCTTGCCTAAGGTCAAAGGGGATGGTAGAAGAGGAGTAAAGTTTCCAACCTGGTGTGTTTAGCTCCAAAGCTCAAGAAGGCAGTTGAGCAGGCAGTAACTGCATGTGGCCTAATCCCTGGAGTTCACTAATACCTAGAAGGGGGCGTGGCCAAATTTAGTCTTATGAAGAATATCTGAAACAAATCACACACACACACACACACACACACACACACACACACACACAGCCTCTCACCACTGAATCCATCGCTAGCACTCACTTTCCATCTTGTTTTCACAGCCAATTTCTCATGTGTCTACACGTGCTGGGCACCTGCCTGCTCTCTTAACTCCCCCTACCCCATGTGCTTCTGTTGCACACCTGGGCATGAGAACCACTGCTGTGTCACTGTCCACACTCCTTTCTTATGGATGTCATGACATCACTCTGCTCTTGTCCTTTTTAATGGCTGCCAGACCTCCCTCTGCTCTATAAATACTAATTCTCCCTATATCATCCCTCCTCCTCCTCTTCCCATAATCTCCCTGAGTGATCACATCGATTCCAGGTTTTTAACTACCATGTTAAGAGCCAGTGATTCCCACCTCTGTAATTTCTAGCTGAACTCTCCAAAGACACATATTCATCCTGATTTGTAGAAAAGGGAAACATTCCAAAAATCATATAAGTATCAGTAGGAATTGCTGCAAAGAAATGCAGAACACCTGAGGAATCCAAATGGCCTACGGCATCCAAGAAGACATCTCATTTGCCAATTCAGAGAATATTTGCATAGACTCAATCACTGATTTTCTCTTCCATTTATTTATTTGTTTTATGTATTTAGTACAGGGTCTATAGGGTCTCACTACACAGATCAGACTTGTAGCGATCCTTGTTTTTCAGCCTCCCAAGCGCTGGGATTACAGGCATGCGCTCCACCTCCCGTTTCATTCATTGTCTTTGCATGCCCTAGGTGTGAGGCTGGCACGGCAGGCCCAGGATCAAACCCCAGGCCCCTGCATCTACCTAAGCAGGCATTTTAATCTACTAAGCTGTCTTGCTTCTCTTCCTTTTTAAAAGAGGAATTGACTGGTTAGTTTATATCTAAGATGAAAAATGGGTCTTTTAAAATGCTTTCTTTTGGTGGGTATGGAGGCTACACATCTAGCAATCCATACTTGGAAGCTTATTCCTGCTAAATTATAATCTCACTTGCATAAACAGCCAGGATGCCTTGGTCAATCTAAAGAAAAAATTACGATCCCCGGGCCTGCTGTGCCGGCCTCGCCCCCGGGGGTGCACTGAGATGGCAATTGAGACTGGGCATGGCAGCACGTGCCTGTAATCCCAGCACTTGAGAGGCTGTAAACAGGAGAATCACTACAAGTCCCATCTAGTAGTGAGACTCTGAACACCCTGTAGACCCTTCCCTAAAATATAGAAAAGAAAGAAAGAAAGAAAGAAAAAATTAACTTCATACAGGTAAATTGATCTCCAGAGGGGCATGTGTCCTTCCCTAAGTGCTGAGTTGGTGTTCCTCACACAAATGTTTACTTAATCTGCACCTCAATCAAAAATGTGAGACCTCATCAGTCACATGTTCCTTTGTTTCCCTAAAATCTAGGGTTCCTGCATCATTAGAAGTGGGTGGGGGATGCAAGTCCACTATTCAGCCCAGCCAGTGCTACAATTCTCTCAACATAACTTCTAGTCCTCATAGGAAAGGTACATGGTGTGTTTAACATTTAAAGCAATAGGTCATCTTCAGGTAGTACTGGTATGGGTACGAGGCCTCACATCCTCGTGTGCACCACTCAACTATTCCCCTTCTACAATTACTTCTCCAGCAATGTTTCCACATCCAAAGTAAATGCAGTGTCCTGTGGGAGTTTTGGTAACCAACTCCCCACATCCAGAACCTCCTCACTGAACTGCCCACATCTAACCTGACACTCTCAGACACTCAAGTGATGGCTATCAGCTCAATTCCTGACCTCACCTTCTCCTTTAAGGTACACACCACCATGTGCTATCAAACTGTTAAGCTCATTTTATCAGGAACTGTCATTAACTCAAAAACATGGGCCGGGGAGATGGCTCAGTGGAATAAGCGCTTCCCTGGCAAGCGCAAGGGCTTGAGTTC
>NDGM011118334.1:0-10881 GCA_002564305.1 Octomys mimax
AAGCTTGTTCTAAGTAGGTGCTTTAGACCACTGAGCCATCTCACCAGCCCCTTTAATATTTTATTGAAGATTTTTTTGTCTATATTTATTTATTACATAGATTTATCCATAGTTTCTTTTTTTAGTTGGATCTCTCTCTGATTTTGCTATCAGAGTAATACTTGACTCCAGGAAAGAACTTGTGAGAATTGCTTCCCTTTCAATTTCATTGAAGTGTTTGAGAAAAATTGGCATGATATGTTCTCTAAATTTCTTGTATAATTCAGCTGTGCATCCATGAGGACCTGGATTTTTCTTTGTTCATATTTTTTATTACATTTTCTTTTTTTTTGACAAATATTGGGTTATTCAGAATTTTTATATCTTCCTGATTCAGTTTTGGTAGTTCCTATGTATCTTGGAGTCTGTCCTTCCATCCTGTGGGACTAAAGATGTTGGAGTAGGCATTTATGATTTTCTAAACTTCTATAGGGTCTGTAGTGATTTCACCCTTTTAATTTCTTATTGCTTGAATTTGAAATTTTTCCTTCTTTTTTATGAGGTTGGCTATAGCTTTTTCAATTTTCTTTATTCTTTAAAGAAACAATTATTCAATTCATTAATTTTGTGTTTTTTTTTTTCATTTTTTTGTAGTTAATTCTGCTCTGATCTTTATAGTTTGCTGCCTAGTTTGTGCTTTTTGGTTTGATTTCCTCCTTTTCTAGGTTCTTGTGGTGCATCACAAGATTATTTATTTGGATTCATTCTGTTTTTCTGGTGTGAGAATTTACCACTATAAATTTCCCTCTTAAGACAGTTGTCATTACATCACCCAGGTTCCAGTGGATTGGATCTACATTTTAATTTCATTATAAATATTGTTTAATTTCTGCTTCTTTAATTTCATCTGGGACCCATTGATTGCTCAGGATGGTGTTATGTACTTTCTATGTGTTCATGGAATTTTTCCTGTTTCTTTTGTCGATTTCCAGTTTCATTGGACTATGGTCAGATAATATGAATAGGATAATTTTGATTCCTTTGCATTTACTGAAGCATGCTGTATGTGCTAGCATATAGCCTATTTTGTGAACATCCCATGTGCACGCAAGAAGAATGTGTCTTCTGACGCTGTTGGGTGGAATTCTCTGTGAAGTTCTAGTAAGTCCACTTTATCACAAGTTTTGTTTTGTTCTGTTACTTCTTTGCTTTTTTTTGTTTGTTTGTTGTTTTTTGCTTAGTTCATCTACATCTTTATGTAAATGGGATGTTAAAGTCCCCCAGTAAAATTGTGTTATTGTTCATTTGATTTTTTCATGTCTATAAAAATTTGTCTTACATAGGGCCAGTGAGAGACCTCAGTGGACTAAAGCTCTTGTTCAGGCAAGCTTAGGCAAGTGAAGCAATGGTGGTTGTATCCCTGGCACCACGTGCTGCACCACCCCTCTAACCCACAGGGCTTGGTGATGCATCATTGTAGTCTCAGCACTGGAGAGGCTGAAGACAGGAGGATCATTATGTGTGTGAACTATGTAGTGAGACACTGTAAAAATCAAATACATTTTTAAAAAATTTCTCTGATATAGTTGGATGTTCCTAAATTGGTTGCATGCATTTTTATAGATGTTATTTCTGCCTCTTATAGTTTTTCTCTATCAAGTATGTTGTTACCTTTCTTTATCTCTTTTAATCACCCTTGTTTTGAAGTTGATATAGTTAGCCAGTATTCCAACCCCTGCATTTTTCTTTGTCCCTGTTGCAAGGAATATTGTTTTACATCCTTTGGCTTTGACTCTTCTAATTTCACTTTGATTTAAATGTGTTTCTTTCATATAGCATATTTCTGGATTTTAATTCTTTTTTTATTTAGTTCAGGGTCTAGAGGGTCTACAGGGTCTCACTACACAGATCAGACTTGTAGTGATTCCCCTGTTTTAAGCTTCCCAAGCACTGGGATTACAGGCATGTGCCACAGTGCCCAGTCTCAGGGGCTGTCTCAGCACGTCCCAGGGGCAGGACCAGCATGGCAAGTCTGGAGGTCGAACCTCTGAGCCCTGCATATCCCTAAGCAGTGGATTTTAATTCTTGATTCTCTTTGCTAGTCTGCTTCTTTTAATTGATAAATGCAGGCCATTTATATTGTTAGTTATAAGTGATATGTCTTGGCTTATCTTTGTCCAATTATTTTCCTACTGTAAGACCCCCAATTTTCCCTCTATTCAATTGCTGTTCTGCTTGGTGGTCCTTTTCTGTTATTGTTCTTGACATTGTGGTCATTTTTGTCTTTTTCTGAAGTATATGTCCATACTCTTTGTAGGCTTGGTTTGGTGGTCATGAATTTTGTCAGAGTTTTTTTTTTTATGGAAGCATTGAATCTCTCCATCATATTTGGTAGATAGTTTTCAGTGCATATAGATCTGGGTTGAAAGTTGTTATTTGTAGGACCTGAGATATCTCACTACTAGCTCTTCATTTTTTTTTCTGTATTTAAGACAGGGTCTACAAGGTCTCACTGTAGATCAGACATAGTGATTCTCCTGTTTTCAGACTCACAAATGCTGGTATTAGGGGCATGCACCACCATGCCCAGTCTCAATTGCTGTCTCAGTGCACTCCACGGGTGGGGCCGGCACAGCATGCCAGAGATCAAACCCCAGCCACTGAACTCTACCTAAGCAGTCACTTTAGTCTGTAGAGCTATCAGGCTGGCCCTTACAAGTTCTTGCTGTGATGATCTATGTTGAGAAATCTGCCATTATTCTGATGGATTTTCCACTATAGATTACTTATTTCTTCTAACAACTTTCAATATTCTGTCTTTTCATTCAATTTGTGCAATATTTATTATGTGTCTGAGTGTAGATTTATTTTGGTTATTGCTAATCAGAGTTCTATATTCCTCACTTAACTGTCAGATTCTTTTCATAGGCTTGGGAAATTATCTGCTGCTACATCTGCAAACTGTCTTTTTATGTCATTAGTGTCGACTACAGATGTTTCATTGATTCCTATTAGTCTTATAGTATTTTTCTTTGCATCATCCTGCAGCTGTTGCATTGTTATTTCTTAATTCTTTGTTAATTTAAAAAATGTTTCCTTTTGTGTTTATTACTGCTGTGCTATCCTGAAGGTCTCAAATGGTATCATCAATTTCATTCAAATGATTTTGTCAGCTTTAAATGGAGATCTTAATGTCTTGGATATCTATTTGAATCTATTTCATGCATTCTTATTCTTTCCTGTATTGTTCTTTCAGTGTTTCCATCATCTTTTTATTATCTTCTTTTTAAAAATCTATGTCTTTGTTAGATGTATTGAGCAATTCTTTCATGATTGTCATTTTTTACTTTTTTTACTTGAGAGATTATTTATAATTTGACTTCCTCAATAGACTGATGGAGTAGTTTCTTTACTTCTATGACTATAATTTCAAAATTTTAATGTCTGACTTCCAAGTTTTTCTATGAGTTTGTCTCTGGACTTGTTTTGCATGGGCTTGAAGTCTGATATTGTGTTTTGCTCCTTACTTTGACATTTTTTAAGCTTCCGATAGTTACTTTGACTCTGCAGTAATGTTAAGGAGGTGGGATGTTGGGTGAGCAATGCTCCCTTAAGACTAACAGGGCAGGGTAGGCAGAGCCAAAGCCCCTTCTCCTAGGGTTTTATTGTGGCTTCAACTGAGGTGTGAAGAGTTGAGGTCAAGTCACAGGTAAAGAAGGATTTGATGATGATGAGTGCAGACCAAAGCTATTTGAGACCCTCTCAATGGTTGATGGGTGCATGGTAAGGCTCTTTCTTCAAGGCTCCTGCTACTGGTCAGACAGGTGGCAGCAGCCCAGTAGAACTATAGTGAAGGTGTTGGTGGGAGAGGTAGTCTCAGCTTTGCTGGGCTCTATTAATGGTGAGTGGATTATGAGGGGTAGGGCTCACCAGGTCTCCATAGCTTTCTTGAGGTTGCCTGCCTTATACAATGGTAGGAGAACTGGCCGTAGCTCAGCAGCGCTCTTGTGAGGGATATCTTTTCTTGTCTGATGTCCTCTTTGATCTCCTGTTCACAGCATTGCAGCTTTTGTCCTGTTGGTCTTACACTTCCTTGAGGGGTGGTTAATTCCAATATTTTAAATTTTTGTTGATGCTATTATGAATGATATTATTTCCCTAACTTATTTTTCACTTAATTTATTATTGGTAAACTGAAATGTTATTGATTATTGTGTTAACATTATGGACTTCTAAGCTACCAATTTTAGTTACTGATTGTAGGAATTATCTGTTGGAAATTGTTCGGTCTTCCATATAATCAATCATGTCTCCTGCAAATCACAATAATTTGACTTCTTGTTTGTCTATATAAGTATTTTTGTTTCTTATTCTTGCTTGATTTCTCTACATAATATTTTGAGATCTTTATAGAACAGAAATGGAGATACATACTTTATTGTTCCTGATATTTGAGAGAAATCTTTTAGCTATTTCTTACTTAATATGATGTTGGTCACTGCTTTGTCATAAGTACCTTTTATCTGATTGAGAAAAGGCCATCGTATACCTATTTTGCTCAGGATTTTTATCATGAATATATATAGGATTGTGTCAAGCACTCTCTTTTGATCAATTGTAATGATCACATAATTTTTGTTTTTCTTTTATTGATGTGATGTATATTTATTGAGATAATACATTCATATGGAGAATTATTACTAAAAGGTCTTGACTTATTGCTGTATTTGCATTAGTTTCCTGCTGCTTATTTCATAATCTCACACATGTGTAACTTATCTTGGTATTCATTGTTTTTAGTCTTTTTGGCATTGTTGCCTGCATTGTGTCTTTCTAGGATAACCTTGAGAAACTTTTGAAATGCTGGTTTCATAGTCGTGCATTTTCTGATGTGCTTTTCATGCAAATACCTTATTTTTCTTTGTGTTGTGAAAGACAGTTTTTAAGGACATGTAACTCTAAATTGGATGCTGTTTTCTTCTAGAATTTAAAGAATTTACTCCAAATTTATGTTCTTGTTTCCTTTCAGGTTCATCTTGAGAAGTCTGATGTACTTTTAATTGGTTTATGCTTCAGGCTTCTATGTCTCCCTTAGAACCAATCATGGCTGCTTGCCTTATAAAGACAGGTACCTTTTTCTTGGAGACAGGAGAAGATTCTGGACAGCATTCTTCTCTTGGTGTTGCATTTAATTTCTCTAACTCATCTATAGTTTCTAATTTCCCTATTTGTTTCTTTCCAAATCCCACAGATCTAATTATTTTGTCTTCCCCATGTTATGTTGTAAGTGCCTGGATTCCAGAACTTAGGCTGAATTTTACTGCTGATCACAGAACTCTGCCACTTTTGCTCATGGAATTTGTTATGAGTAGATTTGCCTTACTAGAAATATCAAAAGAAGCTCTTGAGAGAAAAAAGTAATATAACTGTGAAATTCACTCCAAACACAAAAGTAAGAACAGTAGAAAAGATACAAGTTAAGATAAATAATATTGCTTTTGCATTCTTATTTAATTTAATTGATATTAGTATGTTCAAAATAATAGCTTACGTTATTTTTATGAACACAGAATTTCAGTTTTTCTTTGTGTTTCAATATCATGAAATATACCTGATGTAATTTACCATGGACCATTTCTGTCCCTTTGTTACTCTATTAACTTATATTGATTTTTACTTTGTGAAGTTTATTTGGCCACATATTTAGTCTGTTCAAGGTGTTTAATGTAATAGTCCCATGGTCATCTTTATTTGCAAACCATTTATATTTGACTAACATTTGACCTGTACTGTGATCACTTTTTCTTGGCTGTATTTTCATGTTTGTTGCTTCTCTTACTTTCTGTAACCTACACTTGGGAAATTTATCACTGGGAAATAATGAGATGGCACAATAGCATAACTTCCTGTGTGTATTTGAATTGACTAGTGTGCACAATGATCAATTGTTAAGTGTGACTTGGTCACTCACTAATGAAGACATGGCTCTTACATGTTTACTATGGATGTAGAACTAGCTGTAAAACTTTGTACTTCTTCAATTTATTACAGGTAATACATAGTGGCTACTGAAATTTGAATTGCTTTGTGGGAGAACTGGATTATTTAACTAAAACTGTGTAGCTGAATTTACACACTTGTAAATTGCACATAGTGAGTACTGCCTACCTAGTGTAAATATAGTAAAATGTCAATGTGAGAAGAAATATTTAGTGTAGCATAGAATATTATGAATCATATTCTCAGACAGGAAGCTCTTTTTTAAATCAGAAAATGAAACAAAAATACACCAAAGGAAAAGGTAATGTATTTAATTTCATAAAAATCAAAGAATTCTTCGTGGTAAAAAGTAATCTAGATGGATGGTTCCTGTGTGATCCAGTGCAGTGGTGCAGACCTGACAAAAGGACTGGAGTCATAAGGCTGGCCCAGTGGGAACCAGTCTGTTGGTATGGACCCAGAAGGAGGAGCTGAGACCTATGGCTAGGCCAGGCGGGACTAAGATTGAGGATTGACCTATGGGGAGGAACCTCAATGTAGGGAGGTGGCAGGAGGTACTTCAGGTGAACTGATCTGCATGGAATACTCCAGGCACATGACAGGGAGGTGCCCAGATTTAACCCTGGAGAGCTAGTTCCCAAGTTCCCAATTTATAATCTTGTTATGGTTTGTGCCTAGTTGTGTCCCCAAAGCCTTATGTAGTCATGGGGCAAACCTCTAGAGTTTGTGATTAATTCATGATCCACTGGGATTATGGGTGTGAGTGCTAGTGGGATTATAGGTGTGAGTACTACACCAAGCCTAGGGCAGATAATCTCAATGCAACTTAATGGAGACACACTTGTTCTCTATTGCCATTGTTGCTACTTCTCCATTTTGCTCTTGATGTTTTGTTGCCTTCCATCACCTTGAACATTGCCATGCGCCAGTCTGCCTTGTAGCCAGCTGAGGATGGAGTGAAACCTCTAGTAACTGTCACCTAAATAAACTTTTCCTTCCTTCATTTTTGCTGTTGGGTATTTGTCCCAGCAATGAGAAAAGAGTAACTGAGACAGATCTGCTTTGTTATGTAGCTGTAATGTTCTTATTGTCTAAAGTATAAAACTATTAGTTATCACAGTATATCAAATTCTAAATTTCACTTGCTGATATTAGTATTAATAATTGTACTACTGTAACTAGGAAACCATATCTGTCTTAACCACATGTTCCCCTTTGGGTAAAAATATTGGAAAGCACTGGGGTAATAAACTCACCAAAGCCCTATACCATAGGACGGAGGATATTGCCAAACTGAGAATAATATCTCACTCTCAAACAAAAAAGAAGGCAAAATCTAGCCACACAAACAAACCAAGAATCTCTGACACACAGAAGAGATATCTGACAAACAGACTATTTTGTCTTTGATTACAGTGCTACAGCTACCTACTATCAAAAATTCACAAAAAAGTACCATAGAAATCAAACTAAAGGGTTCTCTTTGAAATAGAAAATGACAAAAAGAAGGAACAAAATGTAATGTCAGGACCCAGCCTACCCTAACCAAATCCAGGAGATTTCAGCATAGAATAAAATGGAGGTCACACCCTGAAATCTTGGAAATCATAGGAACTAAAGTAAAGAGATACTGCAGAGGAGTCTCGAGACGAGCAAATCAGAAATAATCTCCTAGGTAAAGAAAAGAAATGATAATTGTAATGAATGAATTACTAAGCATATGTAAATGAGACACTGAAAAAAATGTAGAGGAACATAGAAAAATTATAGAAACCTTGAATAAGCAATAAAAGAAAGAAATAGAAAGCATGAAGCATATTAAAAGAGCTATACGGAAATTAAGAGCTCTGTTAAAAGTTGGGACAACTATTTGAATGAAAGTAAAGATATTCATATTACTGGATATACGCATGCAAATTTGGAAGGAAGAAATATATAAGAAATTAAGAACAGAAAAAGATAATTGAAAAGAGACAAAATAAATTAAGTATTATAACTAGTTGGAAGACAGCACTATACATTTCAACAAATCCTGTGAAAATCATATTTTCTCAAGTGAAATTTGGTTTCACTTGTAATTTTTCTGTTTTATTTTTTTAATTTTTCTGTTTTAATACTATTTTGTACTCTATAAAGAAAAAGATTTTAAAAAGAAAGTGAAAATAGACTTTCAGACCTTGAAAACACCATTGTAGCTAGCGAACAAGTAATGAGATCTCTTAAAAACAACAAGGGTCCAGGATATAATAATTCAACAGCTACAAGATGATGCAAAGATGAACAATGTAAGACTAATAGGCATCAGTGATCTAGAAGGAAACAATGCAAACAACATAAAAAGAATATTTTCAGAAGTAAAAGCAAAACACTTCCTAAGTATGAGGAAAAGCTCTCATTCAGGTAATTGAATAATACAACTCCAAATAACAACTAAGAAAATAAAACTACACCAAGGCATGTAATAATCAAGATTCCAGAGACTCAGCACAAGAATAACATACTAAAAGCTGCTAGAGAAAAGAAACAGACCACATTTAAAGGAAAGCCTATTAGAATCAGATTTTTCAGCACAAACCATCAAATCAAGAAAAACATGGAGTGAAGTTTTAAAGTCCTATAAAAAAACCTTCCAAACCAGATTCATATAGCATGGAAAACTCTTTCAGAATTAAAGGAAAAGTAAAATACTTATGACAAATACAACTAAAGAAATTCATGAAAATCAAACTAGCCCTACAAAGGGTACTGAAAGATACTCTAGAAAAAGAATCAAAATGATCACAGCTCCAAGAACAGCAACAGAAATAAACAACCAAGTGCAGCAAACCATTAAACACAGGAAATGTAGGAAACCTACAGCAGGAAAATAACATGACAAACATAGCCAATACATACAAATTATAACCACCGATGTAAATGGAACCAATTCACCAATAAAGAAATAGATTGGCAGAGAGCATCAACAAGCAAAATCCAACAGCATGCTGTATACAAGAAACATATTTAACCCAAAATAAATTAATAAGCTAAAAGTCAAATGATAGAAAGAAATACTACATGTACCAGGAGCTCAGAAAAATGCAGGGGTCCTATACTGTTTGCACACAATGGGAACTTTAAACCAACAATGATCAAACAAGACAAAGAAAGTCACTACCTACCAGATAAGGGAAAACTTCAAAAGCAAGAGATAACAGTCATAAATATGTATGCACCAAATATGAGAGCATCCAACTATATAAGACAATTTTTCAATGACATGAAAAATCTAGTACAATCTTTACAGGGGAACTTAACATCAATTATCTCAAAAAGATAGATCAACTAGACAAAAATTAGCAAAGAGTTTGCAGAAATAAACTAAGCACTGGAAAGGAAAATGACTTAGTTGACCTTTACAAAATATTTCACCCAAAGAGTAAACATTCTTTCTGCTGCACATCAGACTTTATCTAAAACAGACCAAATACCAGTCCATGCATTATGCTTAAGTAAATGCAAGAAAAACAGACATCCCCTGTATCATATGTGATCACAGTGTAATGAAACTTGAAACTAATGATAAAAGTAACTGGAAAACATCATAAGCACGTGGAAATTAAATAATACCCTCATCAGCAAACAATAAGTTACAGATGAAATGGAACAAGAAATTAAACAATATCTACAAACCTATGAAAATTCAAACACAACTTACCAAAATTTGTGTGATGCTATAAGAGCAGTTTGCAGAGGGAAATGTATAGTGTTGAACTCACACAGTAGGAAAACAGAAGGAGAACAAATAAATACCTAAATGCTGCACCTCAAGTTTTTATAAAAAGAACAACAAACCAAGCCCTAAGCCCAAATACAGGAGTGAATTATAGATTAGAGAAGAAATTAATGAAATTGAGGCAAAGAAAAAAATTCAAAGAATTAATGAATCAAAGATCTATTTTTTTGAAGGATCAAATAAAATTGATAAATACCTAGCCAATTTCATCAAAAAGAGGAAAGGAAAAAAAACCTGAATTCAAACAATAAGGAATGAAAAGGGTGAAATTACTACAGATGCTGTGGTAAAACAGCAGATCCTCAATAGCTACTTTGAAAAATCTTTACTCGCACGAATGGGAAGCTCAGAATAAATGGATAGCTTCCTAGATAAGTGCAAATTACCAAAACTGAATCAAGAAGGCATAAAAACTCTGAATAACCCAATATCAGTGAAGGAAATTGAAACTGTAATGAAAAACTTAACCAATAGAAAAGGCCAGGTCCTGATGGATTCACAGATGAATTCTAAAACAAATTTAGAGAAAATGTAATTCCAATACTGGTCAAAATCTCCAATGAAATTGAAAAAGACATGATACTTCAAAACTCATTCCTGGATGAGTCAAGGCCATTGCTTGAGCAATTTGCTCTCTGTTAAAACCTGAGAGAATTTTCTCTCTCTGGGCGATCCTCCTTAGTCACACTATACATCATTGATCACATTTCTCTGTGGCCCATAATTTCCTTGACCAGAAAATTTGGGACACCACTGAGTTACAGGATGTCACAGAAGAGGTGCTCTTATATCCTGAGTCCTCACTGACCTTGAAAGGCTACAGCTAAAAATTTGGCTATTCTTGTAGCCCCTCTATTTCGCTAATTATTGGCATGCAAAATTTAGTTGTTAAACATTCAAAAATGACACTCACAAAAGATCTACAAGGTCCTGTACATAGTTTCAGGGTAAATCCTAACTGGATTTGACTGACTTCATCAGATACAAAAGTTACAGTTTTAGTTATATAGATCTTTTTCTTTTTTTTGAAGTTTATTTTTTATTTTTTTGTGTATTTCTTTTTTTCTGCAAAATTTTATTGATAAACAAATAGCAATGAGACAGTTTCAAATCAAATCACTAGGACA
>NDGM011118345.1:0-12895 GCA_002564305.1 Octomys mimax
GTATTAATTATTGTAACTGTCCTACTAATCTGTTTTGAAACTGTCTCATTGCTCTTTCTTTCTCAGTAAAATTAATTAAAAGCAAAAAAAAAATTGAAGTGATATAATAAATTTAGCTCTTCAGAACCCCTATAATAAAAGATATGATTAAAAAGAAAATCACAAACTCTAGAAGCCTGCCCCAATAACTGCATGAGGCTTGGGGGCGCAACAAAAACAAAACCATAACAAGCTTTTTTTCCCCTTAACATTTTAAAAAAACCCATTTATTTATTTATTTGATACAGGGTTTCGCTACTAGTTCAGACTCATAATGATCCTCCTCTCTCAGCCTCCCTAGTGCTGGGATTGTAGACATGCCTACCACACCCAGTTTTAGGGTTGGCATGGTGCACCTGGGATTCAGGGGCCAGCATGGCATGCAGTACTGGGGATCAAACTGAGGTCCTTGCACTTGCCACTCAGGTGCTTAGACCACCAAGCTTTCGCCCCAGCCCATGACAAGCTTTATAGTAAATCTTGAAATCAAGTAGCATAAATTCCATGATTTTGTTCTTTTTCAAACTTATTGTGGCTGATCTTATTCTTTTATATTTCCATGTGAATCTTAGAAGCAGCTTATAAATTTCTATTTAGAGATCTTCAGCCTTGGGAAAAAGGGAGGAAAAAGGATGGAAAGAAACCCTAAGTTTGAGAATTAATACATGTTTAATTGATTGATTGATTTTCTTTTTGAGACAGGGTCTCACTATTCAATTCAGGCTGGCCTTGAATTGAGCTCACTTTGGAGCCCAGGCTGGTTTCGAGCTCACAAGGATCCTCCTGCCTCAGCCTCTGGAGTGCTGGAATTACAGGCGTGTGCCACCACATGTGACCCTAAAGGGCTTTCTTTGCCTGTATCCACCAAGAAAGTCTAAGTGTTTTAGGAGCTTTCTGCTAGGAAATTAGGATGAAGCCCAAATAAATAAATTTCTTATTATAAGGTGGGCATTCATAACTTGAAAATCTGAAATTTGGGTTTAAGAGTAGGAAAACTCTCAGGAGCAGCTCCTGAGACAGGAGAGGACCAGACAAATTTGCCCAAAGCTCTGAAATTTGAAATGTTCCAAAATCTGAAACATTTAGTGCCCACCTAATACACAGCTTGTCCTCACATGATGGTCGCAGTCCAAACACAAACAGACTAAAAGTGCTGTGTAATACTACCTTCCAGTGGTGTGTCTGTATTGAGTGTGTCAAGTTTGTCCTTTCCCCTGGGACCCATCCTCAACATATTGTATTACATATATGCAGATAATTCAAAATCTGAAGAAATTTAAAGTCCAACGTGCTTTTAATCCCAAGCCTCTCTAAATCACCCCCTCCCACTGACAATAGAGAGAGTTTAGTGTTTTCAAAATGAAAATGGAAATGACCACGAGTTTGAAATGGTCACAAATTAAAATTTTCTCTGATTTAAATTTTAATTGACTTGACCCTTTTCCGTCTCCCCCTCTCTCGTTTATCTATCTAGATGGCTCTGGAAGATTCTGAGCAGAAGCACAATCTTTTACTTTCAATTTTCACGGATCTAGAAGATTTGTCAGTCATTTTTGAAACAGACAATTTAATACAGTCCATTCAAGAGTTAAGTAATCAAGTGGCAGCTTTACAGCAACAAATAATGGAAAGCCTTCCGCATATCCAGCGAGTAGCTGATGTAAGTTTATACCATAAAGAGGAGATTTCTCCTTTTTATTTATTTTGTTTGCAAATTAGAGACCTGTCATTACTCACAGTCTAATCCTGTGACTGCACATCAAGCTCCCATAGTTTTAATTTCCATTCTTTTCTCTCTGGATCCCGCAGTATAACTACAACCAAAAAAAAAAAAGAGAGAGAAGATAAGCTCATTATTTTCTCTTTGTCAGAGAAGAAATACTGTTAATTTAAAAGCACTAATTATAAGAGAACGGGGTGCTAGGGATGCAGCTCAGTGGTAGAGACCTTGCCTAGTCTGGCTGGCCCTTGGTGCCATGCCCATTGCTGCAATCAGTCCGTCAGTATTTATAAAGAGGCCGTAGTGTCAGCCACTCGATTACTGTGGGGGCTGCTGGGCATAAAGCCCAGGGCCTTACAGATGTTTGTCAAGCCTATACCACTGACCTACACCCTAGTCCCCAGATTTTTAAGTGTTTTATTGTTGCTTGAACTAGATGAGGCATTCACTTAAATATTGTCACCAGTGAAGACAGTTGTACACTTAACTGTTTACCTTTTGGACATTCCCTGTACCTCGCTCGTAACTTTAGGAAATAATAACTGTGGAAGGAAATTCTTGGCTACTAACATCAATTCCCCAAAGTTTTAAGCAGCTTCTGTAATTTCTGATAAAAATTATCTTGAAATGCATGGTATATTTTTATCCCAGAATTTTTTTTTTTTTTTTTTTTTTTTTTGCAAAATGGGGGATTGAACTCAGATCCTTGCCCTTGTCAGGCAAGCACTTATTCTACTGAGCCATTCCCTGGCCCCCTGCATGGTATATTTTTAAACACCCCCTTGCATAGTAGGTGCAGGAAACAAGTCCAGTGTAATGTCTTTCCCATAATTTGAAATGACATCTATAAATTCACTGTCCATACCTGCTGTTTGCTCAGGTCCCATAAAATTCTGCTTTTCCTCATATTGAATGGCTCCAAGCTGCTGTAATTTGAAAGCTTCATTCCATTTTTATTTTCTTATGATCTCCATTATTACTGTACCACATAAGGCTTTGGTACCTCTGCACCAAGCTCTAAAGTCAAGGTCGGAAGGTTTTTCTGACAGTTGTGGGCTTTTGTCTCTGACGGATAGGTTTTGCAGCATCTTGTACTTTAAGGTTCTTGGCCAAGTTCTGGATGTTGGTTTTGATTAAAAAAAAAAAAAAAATGACCACTGGACAAATGACCTATTGTTGAAATTAATCTCACTGGGTTATAAAGTAATATAGTGTCATTCTGCCTGGCAGAGGCTTCCTGGGGGGCGAAAAGCCCCTGGCTCTTCCAGTTCCTGTGCTAATTTTTCAAGGGTGACTTTATTTTGTGTGGCTAACTCAGCCTGCCCTGGGGGTGGGGCTGGCACAGCATGTGGTGCTGGGGATTGAACCGAGGTCCCCGCGGCGTTCCGGCGTTCCGAAGCAGGCACTTGAGACCTCTGAGCAATCTCACTAGCTCCGAGGGTGACTTTTCCTATTTCCCTGAAATTAGGGGAAGTTTTAAAATGTCAGACTCTACCTGTATTCAAGTGTTTAGACACATTCCAAAGATAAATTTTAAAAGATTTTAGGTAGTTGAGCGTTTATTAATGAGTGTGGATGCGTACCAGCTTTGTTCTCATGAGTGACTGAAAATTGGCTGTGATTTTCTGTAACGCAAGGAGGCATAAGCAATGCTTTTTGGCTAGGTGCGCTGTTAGAGTGAAGAAACATTTTTATTGAAAACTACAGAAAGTGTCTGTCTGGGCCGCCCTTGGTTCATTTTTAAGAGGTGTAAGTTTCGAATGTTCTTTGGTTAAATATTAGAATTGAATTAATGGCAATAGTGTTTCACAGGTTAGGGGTGTAGGACATGTTGGATGAGTGTGTTCTTGTTTCTGAAATTCTAGGATGTGGTCGCTATCGAATCCGAAGTAAAATTAATGGAGAAAAAAGTTTCAAAAATCAAAACTATCCTGTTATCCAAAGAACTATTTGACTTTTCACCTGAAGAACATCTTAAGCATGGGGAGGTAAGCATGGATCATTGCTAGGAGAATTTTTTCATAGTACCTCTATGTCTTTTGAAAAATACGGAGTACTAGCATGTGGTACAAACCTAGGGCTCTCACATACCAGGCGAATGCTGCACCTCCAGATCCCAAAATATTAGTTTACTAAAACAAAGGCAAGGGCTAGGGATATAGCTCAGTGGTAGAGTGCTTGCCTAGCATGCACAAGGCCCTGAGTTCAATCCTTAGTACCAACAAAAACAAAATACCTAGAATAAAGGCAAAATAAAGTTGGAAAATAGATATGAATGAGGCCAGGTGTGGCGGTGCATGCCTATAATCCCAGCACCTGAGAGGCTGACACAGGAAGATCACTATGAGTTTGACACCAGCCTGGGTTACATGGTAAGCTCAAGGCCAGTCTGAACTACATAGCGAGAGCCTGTCTCCAAAAAAAAAAAAAAAAGAATAAATAATAATATTGATAGTACTCTTATGTAAAGATAATTTTCATATAGGTTTACTTTTTGATTTAAGTTTTTCCCTCAAACATGAGAGCTTGAGCACCTGCGTTATCCTACAGTAAGTTTTGGCCCCAGTGACGCTGCTGTTGGCCGTGTGATGTGTGACTCTGTGTGTGTGTGTGTGTGTGTGTGTGTGTGTATGTGTTCGGTGGATTGTTTCTGCTGTCTGTGCATTGGTATTGTGCTGTCACACTGGTCAGTGTGTCTAGCGTATATCGATAATCGATACACTGTCTACTGATGCCCTAGCTCAGGAGCTGAGACATAGTAAACCGCAAGTTAGTGTCAAGTCTCCTCTTAGCTGAGGTGTGTGCTTTAGGCCCAGGTTAGCCTGGGTTTTCATCCCTCCCTGCCTCCTACAGTCTGGCTTTCCTTGAGTCTTCTAACTCCTGATTTCATCACCTGTAAGTACAGGTCTGAATGCTTTCCCCTCTTAGGATGGTTGTGGGGAGTGGCTGAAGTTGTTGCACATGTGAAGTGTTGAGTGCGGTGAATCATCCCTTCTAACTTATTAGTAAATCCAGATTCTGTGACTCAGATGTGCTTAAAGTAAAACATCATTAAGCTCTAGGGACTCATAAAATTTTACCAGGACAGTTCAATTCAGTAAGCATATTGAGTGCATGTTTTGTAGAAAGCCCTATGCTAGGTGCAGTTGCTTTGAAAGTAAGATGTTGTACCCAGGGACGGGTGACAGTATAGAGAGCAAAACAACAGTGCTTCTCGGAGGAGGGAGAGAGAAGGAAGACAGTGTTTTCCCAGTGCAGAAGCTACTCTTGTCCGGGCATTGTTTCCTGAGCCACATGCCAGGTAGTGAACCAGTGCTCTTTGTTCAGAGGCAAAGAAATGGTTTAAAAAGTGAAACTATAGACTAAATTATAGAACCTTTTGATTTTGAAGATAAGCTTGGCAGCAGCCAAAAGGTTTTTAAAAACTCCTAATTATGTTACTATTCTTCTTGTACGTCACTAAGGTCATACTGGAAAATCTCCGTCCCATGAAGAAGACCATCGCTGAGATCCTGTCTTACCAGGTGGAGCTGAGGCTGCCGCAGCCAGAGATGAGCCCACTGCCCGTGTTCCAGAGGACAAATCAGCTTTCACAAGACGTAAAGCTCTTGGAAAATCTGACTCGAGAGCAAAATGAGTTATTAAAGGTGAGCAGTTTGTGATGACAGCCAGCTTACCGGGTGACGATGTTCATAACAGCTGGTTTTGTTCCAATTTTAATTGGAAGAAATTATTAGCCAGGAGATGGCATTTGACATAAAAGGCTGTCTTCTTGCTCACATGGGGCTAAAATTATTTCCCTCTCAAGCCTTTGCCTTACTCTACTTGAAGACATTAAAGCATAGTTATGGTTGATTTAATTCCGTCCCACAGCCATTAAAGCACTACGAGGGTACAATCCTCTGGGAAGGGATCCAAACCAGGGCATGGCATTTGCAGTCTCAAGAGACCAGCGATCTGTAAAGTAATCATGGCATAATAATCTCAGCCCCTTCCCCTGGATGAGCTCCCAGTATCCTCTAGTGTGCGTGCGATATGGGTAGAGTAGGAGGCTGGCTCAAGAGGGGTGAAGTGGTTTGCTGAAAGCAGTGGAATTACCTTGGGCAGAGGCTAATTCTAAGGCAAACGGAAGAGGGATTTGAATTTCTGAAGCCCTAGCTGTACTGCTCACTGAGGACATCCTTCAGCCTCTCCCCAGGTACTTCCCCACACCCCCTTAAGTTAAGTGTTCTGTGGTCAACGGCCACACCCACAGAAGGGAATTGCTGGAAGGGCTGCCTGTGTCACAGACCTTCTACCCTCCGGGTAGACAGCCGGCACCCTGCCTTTGGAAACGGAAATCTTTAGTCTTCAGTTCCATTCACATTTCAGAGGCCACTCTGTTCTCAGGTTTGGAGAAACTGCACTCCCTGGTCCAAGTCTTGACTCTTTTAGCCTCTCTGAGCTTGTCACCAATCGGCTCTGGCAAGAGAAAAAAAGAGACCGAGCACCCAGTGGATGATTTTCAATACTATGTAAAGAGAAGAGAAAAAAGTCAGATTTGATATATTATTTTTAATCCTTTGGTGCTCCATGGGTCTGTTGGTCGGGAAAGAAAGTAACAGCCTAACTATGCTTTAGTGTAGCTTTTTTACCAGATGAAAAGGGACGACTAGAAGGCAATTTTACCAAATTAGATACCAAAACGCTCCTAAAATTTTCCTCCTAGTATGCTGGTAAAGCCAGATGTCCCCTAATCTATTTCAAGGCCAGTAGTAATGAAAATCACTAAAATATGGTAGAGATTACAAGTACTGTCATTGTGGGAAATAAGCCAGATTGTTTCTGTAGAGGAGTAACAGGACAGCTGGTCACTGAGGGCTGAGGAACCGGCGTGTGCAGAGAACATAGTTATTCATTTCCAGCCTACAGCTAAAATTAAGGTTAAATATTAAAGAAAATACAAGGAAGAATTATGTGTTGGCCAAAATCTTTGTAGTTTCAAAGGCATTTTTGCTTTATTATTAAGCAAACCAAGGAAGTATCTCGATGTGCTTTCAAGCCCATTTATCTTTCATAATCCTTTGATTGCATCACTCAGTCCACAAATAGATATCTTATCATATCTCTGCCTTCCTAACATCACACTCCACACGTGGTTCTGGTTAGTTTTGCCTCATTCTGCAGACTCAGCCTGCTCTGGAACCTTGTTTACCAATGGAATGCACATCACAGATTCTAGAGGGTGCTAGGTGAGGATGTGGATATATTGGAAAAATTAATCATTGCTCAGATCACCGGCCCCCTGAGTTCTAAATCTGCCATGCCACCTTTCTCTGTGAAAAATCCCACATGGATTATGTTTCAAATGGTATGTGCAGTGTGTCCCAGTAACTTCCTAAGACTGGAAACCTTATGTCAATGTGCCATAGTACACCATCAGGAGACACCCTCTAGGCCGGGCACACTAGAGTCAAGGGGTATCTCACTGGGCTTGCACCCCAAGCACTGCCCAGGGTGCCCTGGTCTGCAGAAAAGCAGGGAGGTTGGATGCCAGCCCTGCAGAGCTTGTGCTCTGTGCTTAGAGCTGAAATATAGGTAATATTTAGTATGTAACTGAAATACATTTAGAATCGAAGGCTGGATGCATCATGTTTTCCTCATTTGACTGGAACCTATAGTGAAATTGATAGTTAATCTAATTCCTAAATCCTGACAACTGTTCTTCGGGGGGGGCGGGGGTTGTTTTATATAGATGGTCATAAAACAGACTAGCGAATGTGATGAGGAAATAGAAAATTTGAAGCAGACCTTAAGTGACTGTTCAGCCGAGTTCTCCCTTGAGCACGTGTCACCAGCCCAGGCCACCGACCTGCCAGCAGTCCAGGTATGTCTCCTCCGTGTACCAGTTCATTTCATGATCACTTGTGAAGCCCTTGGTGTCTAGGAGCCCAGGCCGGGCTGCAGGCTGGGTCCAGCTTCTCATCTGGGTTAATCCTATTCACTGTATATTTACTGTCCATTCCTATCCACGAACTTGGTGTCGTTACTCAAACTTGGTAAAGTGGGGACTGCCACTGCTTTCTTGGAACCTGTGTTGGGGCTGCTGCAGTTTCAGCCTGGTATGTTTGACTTGCACTCACTTTTGTGCCGCAGAGGCTGATATAACATGGGATATCTGAGCAGCCTGGCTGTCCCACTGGTTGTTCTGGGATGGGAACTGGGTGGTGAGGGCAGGCTGGGCTTTCAGAAGTCATACAGCTCTGGACGCCATTGTGATGGAGAGCTTTGTATTCCATGATGTATTTCCATTTGCCACAATGACCAGCGTTCAGGGTACCTAGTTACAGTGGTTTGCCTGTCCATACTCTCATTAGGGTTTTGTTTTGTTTTTTTAGTTTGTACCAAGGATTATAGAAAGTTGAGATTTATCTTGTCATGTGATTGATGCAGGCAGGCAGTTGATATGGTTCTCAGCCACTTGCTGTGACACCAAGGCAAGTGTCATAGGGTGAAGGAAAGAGAAGTTCAAGGTCACACAGCTGTCAGGTGGAGGTTCCCTCACACAGACCAAGGGGTGAAGACTCCGTGTTGTGGAAATGCCAGGTGTCTGTGTATGCTAAAAAGTGCAGACTGCTGAGCACTTGTATCTACAGACATTAGGGATTACAGTGCAAACATGTGAGAAGATTATTTCAAAATAGCAATCTTAGACATGTTACATATTAATAGAAATATTATTTTTATTAAAGTAATTCTATATCTCAAAAAATGTGCAAAGAATGACACTTGCACATTGTTGCACATCCTTTTAATGTCTGGCTTTACTAGAAGACAGATTTTTATCTACTTCTGCATTCTGTCTGTTGTATGAGTTTTGTTCAAAGTTTCTAAAAAATCCAAAGACATATAATAGGAACAGAGGGAATACTTTAACAGCTCCTCTGAATAATTGTGGGCATTCTTTCCAACTACACTGACACCCAGCAAATGAAAGTTACTCAGTGATAGTTGTAAATGCATCTAAAGCCATGTGAATGAATTTCTTACATACTCACATTAAAATCTTTAAGTAGAGGCCAGGGAGATAGCCCAGTAGAAGGGTCCTGAGTTCAATCCCTGGTACCAGGAAAAATAAATGAATAAATATAAAATCTATAAGTGGGTCTTGCAGTTTGAATGGAAAAGATAATCATGCATAACTTACAACACCAACCGTGATCACTTGGAAAATACAGTTTCACTGAATTATGCAGATCATCCAGATGTTGATGTGTTTCAGTAGTCAGTGTGAAACAGCTGTCTCTTTTTAAAAAGTATAACACTTAAGCGTATAAGTATAATTTACCAGCTATTTTGTTTCGTGTGAAAATAGTGGGGAAAAAAAAAAGGTACCGTAATGCAGGTGCTTTTCCGCCATTGTACCTTGATGCCAAGCAGATGTGCTTTATGGAGACCTCCTGTTGTGTTACCAGAGCATTGAAGGCACATGTCTTGAACTCAAGGACATTCTTATGTGAGACCACCTTTCCACTGAGGAATTCTGTAACCCTATAGTTGGTGCCCTGCCTTGACTCACATAAGATGCCAGTCATCTTAGCTGCTATTGCTTTTGTGTCATTAGCGTAAATGTCGACACAATGAAAAGTACAAGAAAGGCTTTTTATATTAACCACAGGGACCTGCTGTCGGCTGTTGGTGCCCCCAGTGTGTCTGCAGCCCGGCGGGCCACTCTGTTCCCTGGAAGGTCATTCTAATGGCTGTGATGCCACTTCTGTTGGGGAGCCCCTGACCTCTGAGTTCAGTATTTATTGACGGTGGCACACGAAGGAGGGCAGCTGCCATTCAGTTCCAGTCGTTACACACTCACTACCAGCACTCACGGGAACGTGGACTTCAGATACAATAGGGATGTCGGTGTGGGCATGCTGCTGTTGTGGGGAGCTGTGAGGAGCCCCCTTCTGTGCTGTCACACAATGGCAGCCGCCTTGGGAGGGTCGTCTTCTGTCCCTGGACTTTAGGACCCTCACACGGAGATAGAAATGTGTGACTTTCATGTCTGTGTGAAAACCAAAGGCTCCGCCTGTCCCTGGGCGGATAAGGATGATGAGGAATGGAGGCAGTTGGCAGTGCTGGGGCCAGACTCAGGCCTTGTGGGTGTTAGACGAGCACTTTGCCTTTGTGCTACACTCAGCTCGGAACAGAGCTGAACGGATGCTGGTTTCTTGAAGTTCCTCCTGATCCGCACTAGCTGCAGGAGGCCTGGCAAAGGTCGGTCGAAAGATTCCTCTCCAGGGTGCTGGAGAGAAAGCTGTTAGGCTGCATGACCCCTGAGAATCTAAGATGCCACCATTCTGTAATCCTCAGGGACAGGCTGGGGCATTTATACACCAACTATGTATAAACAGGTTTATCCCCATGTAGCAGTAATACATGCTAACAGTAGCATTATGAACCTTGGCCTCAGGTGTCCTGCATGCCACCCATAGTAAGTGACCCTGCAGGATACCTTTGTTCATGTATGTATTCCAACCTAGTAGATTGTCTGGACCGTAGAAGGAGTAAGTGAAATTAGTAATCCTAAAGGAGCCTTCCAGGGCACTAATGAGAGAATGAGACTTCTGTTTTTTTCTCTCAGCGGCTCCCAAATGTCAGTCTTCTGAAGAGTCTCCTGGAGAGAAGGAAAGTGTGTGTCAAGCTCCGTGCTATGCTGCTAGCGTGCAGATTTCCGGGCCTGACCCTGTGGGTTCCAGTTCCTTCAGCCCTGTGGCTGCCGCAGGGCAGCGGCGCCCACCTGGGTACACGCCTTTGTCACCTGGGGAATTGGTCGTTACATTTACCCTGCTTTGGCTCAGCCCCCAGAAATTCTGAGCCACAAGGCCTGCCAGGGGCTAAGGCATCCCGCAGCTTACGGGCTCTCTGCATCTCCTTTGGAAGTGCGGCCAGGACAGAGAGGGAGGAGGAGCTCTTCTGTACTAGAGCCTGGCTCTTGGTTTTGCAAACCCAACAGCCCAGACCAGTGGTGGTGAACTATGTAGAGCTTTCGATGATGTAAACAGCCCGTTGCAGCACGCGTGTGATTAAGTTCACCACCACAGGCCTAGGACAACCCTTTACCTTGTGCCTCCTGACCCATACCTGTGGGTATCCACAGGCCTCAGATTTCGCAAAACTGTGAATGCTTTCTGTGCAGGAGGAAATCAAAGATACGGAAAAGCAGATTCTGAGTTTAAACCAGAAAAAGGAAGACCTGTTAGTGGGCTTGAAGGCAGCCATCTTAACCCTCCACCAGCATTTGAAGCAAGAACAGCAAGACACTGAAGGAGCCGGCCTGTCCCCTGTCGCCTCAGAATGTAGAGCGGCTGAGAGAGATGCTCTGGAGTGGAAGGTAGGGGTGCACTGAGGCGGTGCTGGCCCTGCATTCCAGGGCTCCTTAGAGGATCCTGTACTTCACCTGAGTGCCCCATGCCATCTGTGTTTATGGCTCATAGCAAAAACTTCTTTCACTCTCACTGGTGTTGCAGATTGAGCCCAGGGCCCTTTCACTGAGCTACATCCCCAGCCCTTTATCGTTTTGAGACAAGGTCTTGCTACATGTCCCAGGCTGGTCTCAAACTCTCAGTCCTGCCTCAGCCTCCCAGAGGGAGTGCTGGGATTGCAGGTGGGAAGTTACTAGCACCAGGCTGATCAGCTGGTGTGGGAGTGTTTGAACGTGGAAACATTCTGCTTGCGGTTGTTTACTGGTGAACATAAAAATCTCAGGGTGTGTCTGCTCTGGAGCACACCCCTGAATTCTTACGGCTGAGTGACTTAAGGACTTGCTTGTGAAATTCCATGGGCCGGTGGGTGGGGTCGCCCTTTGAAGTATTTTTCTATGGACTACCCAGCCTGACTCCCCACTTGGCAGTGTGTTTAGTGGAGGGCAGAGGAGGTGATAAACGAGATCTAGGACTTTGCAGTGAGGGTATTTGGCTGGGTGAGCTGAGACGCACCGGCCGAGACTACCTGTGTGGGCAGGCGTCTTGGATAAAGTGAGTAAAAAATTAGCCACATAAAAATGCGTCAAGGCCGGGATGCTGGTGAGATTGGTGCCTGGACTGACTGCAACTGCCCTGCTGTCCTTTTCAGCGGGACAGAAGGGGCTCCATGTCCTTCCTGCCAGCCGTCGAGGAGGAGGCCGAGGAAAGCTCCATGCACAGTGAAGTAAGAAAAACGATTTTCTTTCTCCCTTAAGTCTGTGAGAACCCAGTCTTTAAAAGTAGGCCAGAGAAAAGATCATGAACAGATATCTAAGAATTTGTAAGTTAATGTTGATTTTTACAAATATTATTATTTTTTAAAATGTATTTATTTATTTATTTTTGCAGAACCGAGGATTGAACTCAGACCCTTGTGCTTGCCAGGCAAGCACTTATTCTACTGAGCCATCTCCCCGGCCCCTTTTTTATTTTTTTACAAATATTATTTTAAGAGTATGATTGGAGGTAGTTCTTTTGTGTTAACTAATGTTAAGTGTGTCTAGCCCTTCTTCGCCATGCAAGAGAAGAGTAAATGTATTTCACACACACTTGTTGACATATGGGAGAAGGTGAAGCTATCCCTCTCGGATTCTGATTTCTGAATATTTTTTCACAAGCTTTGAGAGTATGCTGCTTGGCTGGCGCTCCTGCTGCAATTCTTAGGATTTCCTTTTTCCATGTGTGAACTTGTTCTTTGTTCTGAAACAGTGGTCGGGGACATGAGTTGTATCAGCAGCTGAGACAGCCAGGTCTTGCTGCTGCTTTATAGTGACCAGATGAGACACTCATGGCTGACCTTCCTGATACCAGCTGCCACTTCACATTCTAGAAACTAACCTGCTAATGTGCTTTATGCCGAAAGCAAGCAAACTACAGCAGCTTATCTTGGCATGACTCACGATAATTGGTGTTCATGCTCGTGCTGTGGAGTGACAGCTCACTGTCACGGCTCCTGTGCTGCCGCGTGTCCCTAGGGCTGCGTAAGACAAGTGGTGGGATAAGGGGTTCAGTGGGTTCTCAGGCCAGGCCATAACTTCATGACCTGGCTGTGCACCTCCATGGCAGCAAGGATTGAGAAAACAGGAGTAACCCGAGCCACGGAAGTTTATGACATACATTTGCTTCTGAACTGATAGGT
>NDGM011118359.1:0-10183 GCA_002564305.1 Octomys mimax
GGGTTACTAATCAATTCAGAAGATTAACATAGTGAAATCATTTTTGTTTTCCTGATGAAAAGGCAGCTTATTGCATCTTTTAGTACTTTACCTATCAGAATTGTGTAAATCTTTTTTTTGTATAGAAATACCAAAAAACCCTCGTGTTTTTTAACTGTCATATCACAAATCAACAAAGAAATAACAGGATTTTCTCATTTCACATTTGCCAAAGCCATATTTTATTGGAATCAAGTTAAATAATTTATGGAAGTTTTTTTTCTTCAGAGAATACCAGTTAAGTTGCTTTTAAGATAAGAAGGCATCACAAGTTCAGATGTTTGGCTTTGTAGGTGTAAAGCAGTAATTGCAAGAAACTTCAATCCTATTGGAACTTGATGGATTTATCATATGCGTACGTCACAGATGCAGATAAAGACACTTGTATTAGATATTAATAAATAAGTCTTTTGAATATGATTGAAAGTTGTTTTCATGTTTACTACATGACTACAAATGGTAGGAAATATGTTCTTCTGCACCCAGTCTTAATTGCCTTCTTAGCACACCCTGGGGGTGGGGCTGGCACGGCAGACCCGGGGATCAAACCCCTGGCCCCTCCACTGAGCTATTTGGCTGGCCCTACAAGAAATATTTTTAAAATTAGACTATGTAGTAGCTATTATGGGCTATGACTCCTTAAAAATAAGAGATAACGAAATAGGGCACATTTTATATTTAATTATGTATTTCTCTAAAAGAGAGAATGCTTTTGTCTATAACTTTAGAAGTGGCCATATAGAAGCTATGAGTATCCATGAGAGGGGAAAATCTTTATTCATGGAAACTACTCAAATAGAAATTCAAATGATTCTCAATAACTAAATTAATGGTTACATTAAGAATTGTTTTTCAGATTTTAGATATGGGAAATGAGACAGGAAAACAATTTTTTACATTCTTTTAACTTTACTGACAGTTCTGAAAGATAAGTGATAGGTTTTGAAAAAGGAAATTACATTTATTCTCTTACCAGAGGTGAGTTAATTTGAGAGGGAAGAAAATCAGTTGAGTGTATAACTTGGAACATATTTGATAGGAAAATTAGCAATGTAGTCATGCCCTGTAAAGTCACAGCAGGCATCACATTCAAGAACTTGAGGAGGCTCGGTGTGTGGAGCACTTGAGTTAAGACATCACTGCTGATAAAATGCCTCTTTTGCTTTTACTCTGTGAAAGGTTAGCATATACAGGCTTTGATTGTTATGTTTCCCATGAATAGCAGGAGGAAGACAGATGGAGAAGTCGGTGTGGAAACACTTGGTTACAACTGGAGAAGTTCTGTAACTGCAAAAGTCAGGCTTAGTGTAACAAGGTAGGAATCACCTTTGTAAGTCTGGAGCAGCGGAGTTTCTCAAAATGTGTATGTCTATAGAAATCTCTTGGAAATCTTTACATGCAGATTCTAACGTGGATTTGGAATTGATTCTGATTAAACCTCATAGGTAGTGCTGGTGATACCTTGAATAACACGGCTGTAGAACTAGTACTGAAGTGGGAGGTTACCCCGCTCCTGAAACAGTAGTTCTGGTAAATTTAGCCAACTGTAGAGATAAACTGTACAACCATCAGTAACTCAAGAGGAAATCATTGGCTTAGTCTATTTTTTTGAAAGCAAAAAGCTAGATTTGTTAACTTGTTGCCTGAAGTATAATAATAGGTCACACTTTAAAAACAATTATTGCTGTATGGAAGGAGTATCATTTACTTTGTTGAAACTTCTATAAGCTCACATATATGCTCACATAAAACCTAGAATTATTAAGGAATTCATGTCAATAGAAATGGTTTTACATAAGTAACATGTTTAATGTAGTTAAGAGATTTTTCTCTGTTTTTAGCTGTTAATGTTTTCCTGATTATTTAATTCTTTTTAGAAAACTGGGAGAGATGGGAAAAGAAAAAATATCCCAATACTCAAGATACTCATTAACATTCTGCCATATTTCCAAATGAAAAATAATTATTTCTTGTATTTTGTAATTAGTATGGCATCATTTTTCTTCTAGATTTAGTCTCTAAGAGAAATAAATTTGGGTAGTGGCATATGTATTGTTCATAATTTGATATTGTGCAGTTATCCAGTCTTATTGACTAAATTGGTTCTTTTTTGTTTTTCTTTTTTTTCTTCCTAGTTTTTCTATTCTATAGGACTGGTTGGCCTAAGACTTCCTCTTATTAAGAAATTATATAACCTTAAACTGCTCAGTTCTGTAAAAATTATACCCTAAGCAGTAGACAATTTGATTCTGCTTCTTTGACTTGTAATTTCATTAATAAATGTTCTGTTTCACAAAGCAATAAATGACTTCAGGATGCATAGACTCAGTCTTATCTGCAGTTTTTGTAACTAATTCTCTCTGTTGTTTGAGACAAGGAAAGACACAGCAACAGAGGTGGTAGAGATGGTGGAGGGTGTGGTTTTTTAGAACCAAGAAAAACCCTAAGTACAGGGCAGTGGTGATGCCCAGCAAGCTCCTGCCTTTGGAAGTTCATAATAGAGCTTCTTAGCAGGCAGATAGGAGCAGAGGACATCCAAAAGTACAGGCTTGTTACTGTTGTGCTACCACTTCTCCAGGTTTCCTATCACCAGCAGATTTTGTTTGTTATCTTTTGCATTCACTTTTCTTGAGGGTTTTCTCACTTTGTTTATATTTAGTTTGTTTAGGGTTTTGCTCTTTGTCACTGGATTGGTCTCAAACACTCCTCCCACTCAACAGTGATAACGTAAAACTCTTCAGAATCAGACTGCCTCACTTAGCATCTGAGCACTACCCTGTGCTTAACTATATGGTACCTGGCAAGTTTTTAACTGAGTACCTCGGTGTCTACCTAAGGAACACTAGTTCAAAGACTTATGCAGATACTAAAATCTCCAGATGCCAAAGTCCCTTACATAAAATGGAATAGGATTTGCACTTAACCTATACACCTCCTTCTATATACTTTAAATTGTCATTAAGGAACTTATACCTCAGGCAACATAAATGCCATGTAGAACATTGTCAGTGTATTATTAGGACAACAATGACGAAAACAAGGTTGCATGTGTTCATTGTAGAGACAGGTCTGTTTTGGTTATTTTCAGTCTATGCTTTATGTTTGATCAAAACTGAAATGTGAAGCATACAACTTTAAAGCTACTGATGGTGATACAAACAGTTTCCAACCCACATTCCTCCTGACTTTTATTCAAGACTTCCAGTCAGGGGTGCTGACTGCTGCCCTGCCAGCACACATTCTCGCCAAAAATCAGCAAGTGATAGACACCTCCACACTCCTAACCACAGATAAGGTCACCATTATTGACAGGGAAGGTGTGTGAGGGTAAAAAATCAATCAATCAATCAATCAAGATATATCGTGCTGGTACAGGTCCCTGTGATGAATGTGATTAATGTGTACATCTAAATGTGCTATTTCTCCTATTTTAGATTGACAGAAATGCAGCATCGTAGGGTGGGGAATAGATACTGCATCTCTAGGAGATTATCTGATTTTTAAAAAATCTTTTTATTTAAAAATTTTTATTGATAAGCATAAACTTTTTTAGTTTTATCTGTAAGACGGGGCCCTATGCTTTTAAAGGATAATTTTAGGAATTTAAAGATTTTTGTTAAATTTTATAGCTGTCACTTTTTTGCCTCTGAACTACAACAGCAGCTAGTTGCAAGTGTAGCTACACACTGACAGCAGGGGTCAGCATAGGACTTGGAATTCCTTTGTATATCTGAAATTTATTGTTAATTTTGGTGTTTCTGTTTGGCTATAGTTTTTAGTCATATTTAAGACCAGCTAAAGTGAGACCTGTGTTAATTAAAATTAACTTCTTGCGAGCATCTTTGTCCTCAGTACATAGCTATTTTAATTTTTATTAATAGATCGGAAGGCAGGCCAAAGGAATACGAAACAGTATCTCAGGATACTGTTTGTATCTCAGGATGGGTGACATCAAGGGACTCAGTTAAAAGGTCTGGAAATGTCACTTAGAATCTATAAATTATATGCTATGTATATCAATTATATATGTGTAAAATTTTACCTCCGCAAACAACTTTAGTGAGGAAATCACTATAATATACATTGTAGCCTTGCATCAGGCATGTATATTGGGAAACTACATTTAATACACTGTGAGATTGAAGTAATTACTGTAACAACTGTAGAAATCTTTGTGTATATTTAGCTTTTACATTTAAGGGAATATTTATTTTTAGTGGCATATGTAGCTTTTTTCCCATTCCCCTACCCTCTTCAGCCTCTCCTGACCTCCCCATTTAAAGTTTTGTTTCCATGTTGTCCTTCTTTTCTTTTTTTTTCTTTCTTTTTTTGCTTTTCCTTTCCCCTTTCTTGTTCTCCTTGCCATTTGAACATTTTTTTCCTATTTCAAGATACATTTTGATTTTTATGGGAAAATTTATATTTTTAAAACATTTATAGAATGTAACTGCATGACAAAAATTTCCATATGCTGGCCAGGTGGAGCCATAATAATGTTAGGTTTTTAACTAAACACAGATTAGTCAGAAGTATTTTAGGCATGACTAGCTAGCGCAGAGATCTCTTGTAATAAACTGACACCAGTAAGAGTTGAAAGGGAGCAAGATGGTGGGGGGGGATGCTCTAATACTACGAATATGACTATTTAAAGGAGAATTGGATGATTATCTTATTTTGAACTGGAGTCATTACAGTAAATTGCTTCTTTGATTGCTGATTCCCTCTATTAAGCTGACTACAGTAAACTGCTTTTCCTCGCTATTCCTCTATTAAAAGGACTGCAGTAGACTTTTTGTTAGAGGAAGCAAGCAGCCCACAGGAAAATGTGTAATTAGAAGGTTCTTTCAGAGTTTTAGCATTTAGGGGGTGGTAAGNATATCTTTTCTTATTCTGTTTTTCTGTCTCTGTTCATGATACCAAGAGTGGATCACTGCTCTTTCGGCAGGCTGACATTAGTTACATTTAGTGTCAGTGCATTGTCCTGAAGGGGTGCCCAGGGCCTGAGCTTGTAGTGGATAGATGGATTTGGATTGAATAAATTTTCCCAAAAGTGACAGCCTCCGGGAGAAAGAAATGGGGTGTCCAGTGGCATTTGTTTAGAGTAATATAAGCTTTTTCTTTTCTTTTTTCTTTTTTCCTGAGATGGAAGGAAGCAGTTGAGTGAGTTTCAAAATTAACTCTGCTCTCTGAGCATGGTGGCTTCTAGTGAGTTGGAATGATAAAAATGCCCTGGGACAGGGGAACTTTCCTTAACGATGACATTTGTCCTAGCAAATGCTTCTCAGGTAATCTAGGGAGTTGTTAGATACTGGCTCTATGAAAGTTAGGATGGGGACCCAAACATCAAGAACAGTAGAGTGGGCTAGGATTCTAACCTTTTGCCAGCCTAGTAAATTTATCTAGACATACCTGAAGAAGAGGTAGGAGACCTGCCACCCTATCAAGAGAGAAGTACCTAAGCTTGTAGCCTAATTTGTAGTTAATAGACACTGAAGAGAGTGCTCTGATGGAATCTGAGGTTATCCTGAGAGCACCAAGCATTTACCTCTTGCCTCACAGAGGAGTAGAGGTGAGATAATAGATAACATGCAAATTTCTCTGCTGGATACCCATTCAGGCTGTCAGAACCCAGCTCCCATGGGGTGATCTTTGAGAACCCGCTGGGGAGTAGTTGCAGCCAGTCTTACAGTTGCCATCTCAGCTTTGGCCAGCTCCACACAACTATAGACTGTCTCTAGGAAAGAATCCAACTCGCTGTTTGGCAACCATTCTCAGTGCTTGCAGTAGGTGATTTACCAAGAGGTTTGAGGGAACCCATCCTCTGTCTGCATCAGGAGTGCCAGCCACTCTCACAACTTTGAACTGATTGCCAGAATATTGTAGAGTTTTTAGATTCTTTATAAAGGGACAGAGAAAGAGTGTGAGTGTGTGAGATCCAGCTATTCTGCCTCTCTTATTTCACTGTTGTGAAGATGAGCTCCATTATGCAAGTCCAAGAGCCCAGAGAGGGAATTCATTACCTGTTTGCTAGCTAGTGTGGGCCTCATATTCCCTCTCCTGGGTATGTTCTGAGGCAATAAACAAAGACGGGAGAGAACAGTAAGCAGCAGGGGAATGGTGTTGGGTGAGTTTTTAAAGAGAACAGAGGAAAGCCCTCACTAGGTATAAAGAGGACAAAAATGGCAAAGGAAGGGCCTAATATTAGAAGTTTATAAGTAGCTTTTGTAAACAAAGAAGGAGAGGGCATGTAAAGATGTAGGTTTATCTCTGTTACTGCTTTGACAGGGATCCTATCAGTGGATTTGATCAGTTCTTTGCCTTTCATGTTCTAATTTTTCTCCATGCTTTTCTCGTCCTGTTTATTTTGTTCACTCAGGTCTTTGCCCTTTGTCCTTTTATTTTATAATCTGTTATTTCTTTTTATTTGGTTATTTCACAATGCAGAAGTACTAGGTTTTACTTGCACAGTTTGTAAAGTTTAAAATACTCTCTAAAATCATGAAGGGTTACTCCATTATGTAAAAAGACCACATCTTCCTTATCCATTCTTCCTTTGATAGGTATCTGGGTTGTTTCCAGGATTTAGCTATAACAAATTCCACTGCTCTAAACATGGGTGCACATATATCATTGTGGTATGAGTTTTCAGTTCTTCTGTAAAGAATATCCAGGAAGGGGCCGAGGAGATGGCTCAGTGGAATAAGCACTTCCCTGGCAAGTGCAAGGGCCTGACTTCAATCCCCGGTTCCGCAAAAAAAAAAAAAAAAAAAATCCAGGAAGGGAACAGCTGGCTTGAATGGGACCTCCATTCCTCACTTTGTAAGGAATCTCCACACTGATTTCCATAGTGGTTGTACCAGTCTGCACTTTCACCAGCAGTGCAGAAGGGTTCCTTTTTCCACACAGCCTCTCCAGTATTTGTTATTGGCTGATTTCTTGATGTTAGCCATTTGCTCTGGGGTGAGATGGAATCTCAGTGCTTTTTTTTTTTTTAATGTATTTAGTACAGAATCTACAGGATCTCACTACACAGATCAGACTCGTAGTGATCCTCCAGTTTTCAGCCTCCCAAGCACTGGAATTACAGGCTCATGCCACAATGCCCAGTCTCAGTCTCCATCTCAGTACATCCCAGGGGCGAGGCCAGCACTTGGGATCAAACCCTGGTCCCTGTGTCTGCCTAAGCAGGTGTCTTTATTTGCTGAGCTGTTTGGTCAGCCCCCTCAGTGTTGTTTTAATTTGCATTTTTCAAATGACCAATGATATTGAACATTTTTTCATATATTTACTTGCCCTTTGTATTTCTTCCTCTATGAAGTGTATACTCATCTCAGATGCCTATTTTTGGATTGAGTCTTTGAATTTGGGGTCTTATTCCAAAAGAGTTACTTAATTGAGGAGAAGGACATGAGAAGGAGTGGGGGAAAGATTTATCTCTCTGGAAGCAGGATGGTTTGGACAACTGTACCGTGCATTTCTGCTGGTCTATTGAAAGCAGTTAATGCTTTAATCTGTTGTAATCTCCTTTTTGCTTTTTTAATGAATTTAAGATAGAGTCTACAGGATCTCACTACATATATAAGACTCATAGTGATTCTCCTGTTTTCAGCCTTCCAAACTCTGGGATGACAGGCACACGCCACCATGTCCAGTCTCAATCTCTGTCTCAGCGTGCCCTGGGGGCGGGGCCAGTACAGCACGCTGGGATTGAGCTAGGGTTGCTGCACACTACATAAGCAGGTACTTTACTTCCATGAGCTGTCAGGCCAGCCTGAATTTATTTTTAATAGTTTCTTCAAGTTACTCTAAAAATGAGAACAGATGGGTACATGTAAAGTTCCCAAGCCAAGTATTGCTATACTTTAGGCATAGAAAGAAATAGATATTCCATCTTGAGCATCTGAAATATAGTTTTGATTGCCTAATGTAGGAAAAATGTATGTTAGTTTAGAATACTTATATATTTTATCTTTTTGACATTTTCTTAATTTATGTGAGTTAAAATACAATTGAGGTAATTTTAATTAATGAATATTTATTTATTCATATTTATCTCAGTTTTCTTTTTTTTTTTTTTGACCCATCTTGATGGCCATTGGCAATAATTGGAGCCATGTCTCAAAAGTCTCTTGTTCAAGTTTTGCCAGAGTTCACTTTAGGGTCTGGTCTGGTCTCTCAACCTTTTTGGAAGACTAAGTTCTTCATGTAGACTGGAGATGGCACTTTATTCCTAAAGTCTTTGCCACTGCCTGAGTTACGTGTGCAGTAAAAGAAACCCTATTGTCACTCTGAAAGAAGTGGGGTAGTCCAAACTGGGGAATGACTCTTTTGAGAAAGACCTTAACTACTTCCATAGCCTTTTCTGAATGGGTAGGAAATCCTATAAACCAATCCTATCCATCCTATAAACCAATATTTGCTTACATAAGTTGTCATATGGGTACAGTCTAGTTGCCAGTCCTCCCCCAGAATATGTCTCTGTCCTCTGTACAGGTTCTAACAAAGGGAATGTCTTGGACAGGCCAGAGTTATTGTAGGCAGGGTGAGAGAGCTTTGCTGACCTTTTGGATGATTGCCACTAGTTTCAGCCCTGTGAAAATTTGGGTGACCTTTTCCCACATAGCATCTCTTCCCATATGGAAGAAATCATGAAGGGATTTTCTTTTTAATTAAATTCACTGGTACATTTTTTATATACATAACGATCATATTTTTCATAGGGAATGGGTAACTATAAGCAATATCTCTTGATTCTTCTTTTACTCTCATTCCCCTCTGCTCCCTTTGAAGGGCTTTTATGGCCTTCCACTGAGTCCCTTGAGGAAGGGCCATTTAATTTTCTACGTACTATACCACCAGAATACCTTTTAATTTTTCCATGTCCTGAAACACATTTATCTTCTGGGGGTGGTAGACTACTTTTAATTGTTTCTCCGGGGCTGGGAACAAGGTTAGGTCTTCAGGGGCTGCATGGCTACTTTCATTGCCTATTAGCCTTCGATTCCCCAAAGAGACTTTAGACCTGTCCCTTTGGTATTGTTGGCAATGCATGTCAGAAACCTTTTTGGGACAATAGACTGCTTCTAGGAGTTGTACAGTTTCCTGTTTGTGCTTTATAGATAAGATTTTTTATTAGTTTACAAGCCCCTTTATTTCCAGATTACTTCCTGGGCTTGTAGCACCAAAAAGTCATACTTGGATTCTGTGTAGATAGTTAATATTTTACCTTTTTCTGATATCAATGCTTAAGAGCTGTGAGCTCCACTTGAGCAGAGGTCCATGGGGAAAGGGTTTGATCTCAGTAACCTGTTATGAACTAACAGCTGCATACTCTGCCTTTTGATATCCTTCTAAGTCAAAGCTGCTTCCATTAGTGAACCACACTTCCTCATGGTCTTGGAGGGGTAAGTCATTGATGCCTTCCAGCTAGCTCACATGGTCTAGGAAATGATCTATTCACAGAAGTGTCTAACCCTTAAACCTGTAGGCATTAATGAGTTAGGACTGAGAGTAGTACCAGTTTTTATGGTCACTTTAGTGATGACTAAAAGCATGGCCTGATAGCTGGTCAACTGTTCCTCTGTCAATCAGTAATCTTTCATCTCAAGAATATCCATGACCTGATGGAAATAGGAACTTCTAGTTTTTCTTCCAAAGCTACTTTTACAATTTCTGCTTGTGTAGCTATAGCTGCTGTGTGCCTCAGGCAGAGTGGCATCCAGCAGCCACTCTGCAACTTTTTTAAAGAATATACCACTGGATGGGGTTCTTGTCTTAGCCTTTGGGCGAAGACACCCAAAGCAATTCCTCTCTTTTCTGATATGTAGAAGAAAAGGGTTTTCTTAAGTCAGATATTACCCCTTGAAAGGTATTTTTAGTCACATTTATCCATTCTATGTACAGACTAGGGACCTGTGACAGTGCTATATAAAGGCTTTGCAACTAGTCCAAAATTAGTGATCCAGATCTTGAAGAAGCTGAAGGTTCCCAGGAAGGAATGAAGATGTTATTTGGTGGGAAGGAATCTTAGGTCACAGATAACCTTGATCTGATCCTCAGTCAGCTGTCATTTGCTGAATGTAGGTGTCTTAGTTACTTTTTATTCGTTGCTGGGACAAATACCTGACACACAAAATGAAGGAAG
>NDGM011118363.1:0-17747 GCA_002564305.1 Octomys mimax
AAAAAAAAAAAAAAAAAAAAACACATACATTGACACTGTGGTCCAGTATGAAAACAGTGCATGAAATAGTATCTGTTTTTAGAAAACCATGCCAGAATGGCTTTAGAAATGTTTGGCCAACAGGAGTTTCATTTTTCTTTTATTAAAAATTTTATCCTAGCTATTGGCTTATCCATGGTCTTAGATTTTTCTCAGATGGGCAGTTAGCAGCTCCATGTCTCTAGCATTGTGTCAGTTGTCACAGGGAGAATTTTTGAGGGGAAAAAATTATTTCATTGGTGCTGGCTTGAGTAATTAAGAAAGACACAAATGTTAAAAAACTGTATGATAGAGAAAAGAGCAAGGTGGATGAGGAAAGAGTGGGTGGTTCCGGGCACATTTGCATAAATTGCTAGATAGCAGACCAGGAATCAGGCTGTGACAGGGAAGATATCAGGTCACACCCCCGAAAGTATTGTATGAGGTGGCATCTCAAGTTTCTCAAGATCATAAAAAATTGTAACTATTTGCACAAAGTACAGTGTATTCATATGGACAGAGTGCCCTCGAGTGTAGTGTCCTTCAGAGGAAAAGAGATGCCACCAAGCTGTAGCATAGTTTGGTACTTATTTATGGAGTATCTTTATTTCTGTTGAAATTTGAGTCTCGCACAACTGAGCTATACAGTGTGAAAATTGGCGATTAGGCTGAATCACTATCAGAACTCAGTGTTCAAAAAGTTACATGCTCACTTTGACAGCACATGTACTAAAAAATGAGCTCAATGGAAAAAGTCAATGGTCAAATTAAGAATGTAAAGAATAAAATATGAGTAATACTGGCAAAAATTTTTTTTTACCTGAAGGGTCATGTAAAGAAATATTCAAAAGAAAGGGAGAGAGAGCATAAGTAATAGTATAACACTAAAAATAATGCAGTCTTCCAAAGGATCAGAAGTTCATGTATAGTAGATTCATTCGCCTACATGTAGAGATGTAACCTTTGCAGTTCTGCTAGAGGGATCACATTCTGAGGGGAGCACATTGGTGGAAGTTGTATTGTGATGGGTAGGGTCAAAAGGGGCTGTTCTGCAGAATACAGTGAAAAAAATTTTTTTTAATTTCTTTCTTTTTGTTTTTGCACTGGAGACCAAACTCAGGACCTTGCACTTGCCAGGCGTTTATGCTGCTGACCTATCTCCCTGGCCCTTGCAGTGAATTGTTTACTAAATAATATCCAGCATGGTACAGTGCCAGTGAGGAGGGCCTTCCACACCGAAGTCCTGGGGGCCCCTTCTGCTGGCACTCATTAGAAGGCTCAGGCTTCCTGCGGGATCTCCTTCATTGCAGTCTCAGTTTCTTCTGTTTATCTTTCCAATCAGGTCATCAATATGATTTGGATTATTTTCTTTGTAAAATTTTTAGGGCTGGCCAAATAGCGCAGCAGATTAAAGCGCCTTCAAGCAGGTGCAGGGGCAGGGAGTTGGATCCCCAGATTTGCCATGCCAGACCCACCCCCTGGGCACGATGAGACTGGGTGTGGTGGCACAGGACTGTAATCCCAACACTTGGGAGGCTGTAAGCAGGAGAATCACTACGAGTCTGATCTAGTAGTGAGAAGACCCTGATCACCCTATAGGCCCTTCCCTTGAATATAGGACAAAATAAAGTAAAATTTTTATGAATACGTGTTTGCAGCACATCATGATTGCATCCATCATGAGGAGCTGGTACATGTACATCACTCATCTTTTTCTTTTTCTTTCTTTCTTTTTTTTTTTTCAGTTTCTTCCTCACCCCCTCCCACTGCTCTCTTTTTTTTTTTCTGATAACACCTTTTTAATAGGTCAAAGTAACTGTACAGTTCATTATATTCTTCCTGAGAATAATTTATATCCCCCAACAAACTAAAGGGAGGGTGTATTTTTCAAAAATTATCTAATCTCTTGGATTTTTAAGGGTTTGAGAGCATCTCACCCGATCAACCAGAGGCTACAACAGTCCTACTCTGCTTCATCTTTTTTTTTTTTTTAATATATTTGATACAGGGTCTTACTACACAGCTTGGACTTATAGGGATCCTCCTGTTTTCAGCCTCCCCATTGCTGAGATTACAGGCGTGCTCCACCACGCCTGACTTGGTTCCTGGCTCTGTGCATCTGGGGGCGGGAACAGTGCGGCATGTAGTGCTGGGGATCAAACCCAGGTCCCTGAGCTTGCATAAGCGGGCACTTAGTCCTCTGAGCTGCCTGACCAACCCTTCTGTTTCATATTTTGATCATATTCCTGAATGTAGTGTTTCATTGGCTGCTAAGGCTCAAAGCCACCAACCCGTGATCTGATACACAAGGGGCTGAGGGAACTTGGGACTTGTTCTTCAGTCTGCAAGAATATTTTCAGTATGTAGTGCTAGTAACAGGTTTTAAGGCAGAGCTGTGGATGTATGTGAAGAGCAAGCAGTTCAACACACAACACGTGGGACACCAGGGCCGTCCCATGCATCCCCAGGAATGATCCCAAGGCCACTGTCAGCTCTACTATTTTGAGAGTCCATGAAGTTTTCTAATCTCATAGCAGATTATTTCCATTTTCCTAGAAAACTGTCTGATAATACCGAGAGCAACAAAGGCCCCAACCTGCTCAGGTTGTTTTGTGCTTTAATATCATAACTGAGCTGAGTATAAGGGTTCAGGATGGCAGCACTTATTAGCAGAGGGTGACCCAGTTTATATCCTCCATCTTTGGGGTAACTAAAACTTACCAGCATCCATATACACAGCCATTTCTCTTGGGTAGAGGAAGAGGCACTTCATGTATTTGTTTAAAAGTATTTTTTTTTTTCCTCTCTCTAGTTTCACTTAACTTTTGATTGGCAAGTAAAATCTGCTAGGCAAGAACATCGGTTAAGGGCCAATGAGATAGCTCAAGGGTCTAAAGAGCCAAGCTTAGGCAACCGCAGGGACCACAGTTCAGTCCCTAACACCACATGCCACACCAATGCTGCCCACAGGGCAAGCTGAGCCAGCCAAAAATTGAGACTGGGCGTGGTGGTGCAAGTCTGTAATCCCAGCACTTGGCAGGCTGTAAATGGGAGGATCACTGTGAGTCCAATCTACACAGTGAGATCCTGTACACCCTGTACACCCTGTCCTAAATGAAAAAAAAAAAAAAAAAGGAGGAGCCCAAAGACCAATTTGAGATTCCCAGGGTCAGCTAAAGAAAAAACAGAACTAAACTTGAAACTGCTCACTTACATTTTGTCTTCTCTGGACTGCTGTAACAATACCATAGGTTATGTGGTTTTATGACAATGGGATTTTATTTTTCAAAAATCTGGCACGTGGTAAGTCTAGAATCAAGGTGCTAGCAGATTCAATATCTAGTGCAGGTCCGCCTTCTGGTTTCTCTTATTCTCACGTCGGGGATCAGCATATGGATTTGGGAAGGGCCCAGATGTTCAGTCTGCAGCACTTTCCTTCACAGAGAACAATATTCAATAAAGAAGGTGAGGGACGGGAAGATTCTAGAAGTGCGAACCACTTCTTATGACTTGTGAAGGTAGGCTGACCCTGCAAAACACCGACCTACTACTCATAGCAGGCGTTTAATAGAGCTCAACGTTTTGTAGTGCTTTTGGTCTAGGTGATTTAACTTATTTTTAAAATCTGCCTTCCTTCTCTCATAAATTTAAAAGAAAAATTTACAAGGCATGCTATGAAAGGGCCGGCCAAATAGTTCAGCAAACTAAAGCGCCTGCAAGCAGATGCAGGGGCCTAGGGTTTGATCCCTAGCCTGCCCCGCCCTCAGGGCACGCTGAGGCAACAGTTGAGGGTGTGGTGTCCTGCGCCTGTAATCCCAGCTCTTGGGAGGCTGTAAACAGGCAGATCACCCTGAACACCCTGCAGACCCTGCCCTAAAACACACAAAAAGAAAAGGTGTGGTATGGAAATCTAAAATGTTTCACCTCTGAGGAATTGTTAGTGTATTTGAGCAAAAGTAAAGGTTCTGGTGCATGCAGAGGGCTCGACTTGTTGAGAAGCTTTCTCTGGGCCTCGGTGTCGCACAGAATAGCCAGTGAAATGACATGTGTGGGGTACACTAAGGCAGAAAGGGGGTCTCTACTGAAAAGTCAGAGGGCCTCATTCTGGGGGCGTCTGACTCAATTCAGGGAGCTCAAGGGCTCTCCTCCAGCAGGGGTCAGCACTGAAGGAAATACCTTTCTGGAGGCGAGTGGAACCCTGTAAGAGACATGCTTATATAGGTACTAGAGGGATAGCTCTGGAAAAGACTAATGCAATTACAAATATACAGCAAACTCAAACCTTGCTTATAGCAGTTCCTAGATATTTACCTATTAAAAACAAATCAAAATGAATAAATACCACAGTTACCACCCAATACAGAGTCCCTTCCTCTGTCGCATATAGTGAAAATACTTCAATATATGCATTGCATTTTTCTTACTTAAATATAAGAAAACGTCGACCAAAATATTCCCTTTATTTTTTTTATTTTTATTTTTTATTTTTGGCGCGGAACCGGGGATTGAACTCAGATCCTTGCGTTTGCCAGTCAAGCGCTTATCCTACTGAGCCATCTCCCCGGCCCCAAAATATTCCCTTTAAAAACCTTCCTCTTCTTTCCCACATCTCCACCACCAAAACAAGGATGAATTGTTGAGGAGAAAAAAAAAATCAACTTGGTTACAAAACTGCTTTAATCAAAATTCACTTATCCCAAAATGTTACCTGACTCATACATTGATTCATTCACCCAATATTTAGTAGGCTTTTCTCTTCTGCAAGCAAGTACTTCACTAAGCAGTAGGAGGATGTAGCGATGAGTCAGACCCAGATCCTGCCCTCCAGGGATTTAGATACATGTAGGAGAGAGCAAATGACGGCAGAACAAAAATTAAAAGTAGAAAGGGGAAAGTGACAAAAGAAAAATCTGCGTACAGGAGGAAGCTAGGAGTTTGGAAGCAAGCAAAGATGACTTCCAGCTGAGGGAGTCAGGGATGTTGCGAGGGGGCTGCAGACTGGGAGGAAGGGGCATTTTGAAGGCAGGTGATAGGCAGGGCAGGGGTGGCGTGGCAGGGGAAGCACCGGAAGCTGTCATCGGCAGAGATCGTTCCACAAAGCCTAGGGTAAGGCTGCCTGTGAATGCTGTTAGGAAGGCAGGTCTATTCAGACTGGAGACTTGGTCAGCTAATGATTTGGGCTAGGATTGGATGGAGAGTAAGTTTATGTAGGGCCTGCCAAATAGCTCAGTGGGTTAAAGTTCCTGCAAACAGGCGCCGGGCCTGGGGGTTCGATCCCCAGGCCTACCATGCTGGCGCCACCCTCCCCACCCCCCACCCCCCTTCACCCCCGCCTGAGGCGCACTGAGATGGCAGTTGAGACTGGGTGCGGTGGCGTGCACCTGTAATCCCAACTCTTGGGAGGCTGTAAGCAGGTGGATCACTGTAAGTCCAATCTGTACAGACCCTTCTCTAAAAATACAAATAAATAAATACATAAATAAAAGAGAGAGTAAGTTTATGTGCAAGAGACTGACAGGATACAGCCACAATGCTCAATAATAAAAGGAGATTTCAGTTTGGAAGAATTTAATCAGATGGATTGGAAGGCTAAAAAAGACTGGAGATGGAAATACTTGTTTGTGGGGCCTTTATATAATCAAAAAAAAAAATTTTTTTTTTCTGCATAAGAGTGCATAGCTGTAGTCTCAACTACGTAAGAGGCTGAGGCAAAAGGATCCCATGAGTCCAACAGCCTGAACAACATAGAAAGACTCTAGTTAAAGAAAAAGTTCTTAAAATATGGTTAATGTAATATATGTGGTTAGTAGAATAAACTTATGTACTGTTCACATTTTAATAATAGCACAAGTTCAGTATATAGACGTACTTTGCACATCAGATAGAGATCTTTTAAATTTAAATATTACATAAAGAGTGTCACCTATGATCTTCTCATGTCACCCAAATCCTGATTGTCTTTGGATAATAACTTGATTTATTTGTGTGTGTGTGTGTGTGTGGTGTTGGTGTTGAACCCAGAACAATACATGTTAGGTAGCACTGTAGCACTGAGCTACCGCCCAAGTCCAGGGATGTGTACTGAGCTACCTCCTCGGCCCCCTGGTAGGGATGTGTATTAAGTGGAGTACAGTGAGTCACTATCTTAGGGTGGGGGAATTGGAAACAGGAATTCTGAGAAATAGTCTTCAGAAAGGAGCCACAGATTTTGATAATCTAGGGGTAGGAAGACTGCCTTAGGTCTCGAGCCCGGATGTATTACAAATCAAGTAGTCGTTAGAGAAATAAATGAGGAGTGGGTTTAAAAGAAAAGGAGAGTTCAGGATATGAGCACAGGGGTCTGAGAGGCTTTCATGAGACATCTGAAGTGCAGACCTGAAGCACAGAAGGGCGGGCTGGAGTAGCAGGAGATTCCAGTGGGTCTCGGAGCTAATGGCCCAAATTCTGAGGTTGACTGTGCAACCCAGGGAGCAGATGGGTGCCAAGGATAGATCTTTGGGAAAGTACATATTTAGGAGAGGTGGGTGCTAGAGAGACTCAGGAAGATATCAGAGAACTAATGGAAGAAGCAAGAAAAGGTTCCTGAAAGACTATCTATGCCCAAACCCCCGTGGGACCTGTGACTGACATGAGGTAGTTGGTAAGTAGATAGTAATGGCAAGGAAATGTGTGATAACAGCATTGGGGTCTGCAGAGGAGGTAGAGATGCAAAGGGAGAAAATACCAATGAGTCTGGCCAAGAGGAAGTCATTGGTGACCTTTGGGTCTGTGGAGTCTCAGAGGAGTGACAAGGGCAGAAAGCAGATTGCAAGGAGGGGACTCTTCTTTTAAGAGCTGTGGAAAGAGGATACAAGTATGGGGTGGGTGGAGGAGCAGAGTTGAGAATGGACTCAAGAGCTTCAGAGTTCAAGGGGCCGGGGGGTGGGGCAAGTCAGTGCATCAACCAGCCCAGCGGGAAGAAGTAAGCATCTCAGAGACACACAGGGGAAGTCAGCATTGCAAAGCAGAAGAACAGTTTTGTTTTTTTCCCCCTGGGAAAGAATGAGAGGAAAGGCAATTAGAAAAAGAGGCAGCTTCTGTCAGGTTACAGTGCTAGTCAGTTTTTTTGTCACTGTGATGAAGGGCCTGAGAATACCACCTGAAAGAAGAAGAGGTGTGTTTTGGTTCATGGTTCTTACCCAAAGCTAGCCATGGCCATGGCTGTGAGCCTGTGGTGAGACAGAGTGTCACTATGGCAGGAGCACTTGGCAAAGGAGGCCTCCCGCTTCCCTTGGGGGATAAAGACGCAAAGAGAGCAAAAAGCCTGCTTGGGAGGGTTGGGGGTGAGGGCACACCCGATGATCTGCTTCATCCAGTCAGGCCCTGCCTCCTCAGTTTGTGTCACCTTCCAAAAATTCCATCAAATTATGAGTCCATGTGTAGATGAATCCACTGTTGACCTTCCAGATCACCCAGAGGATTTCCATAAACTCCAAGCCTGAATACTATTGTACTGGGGACAGCTGAACCATTAAGAACATTCCATATCAGTCACATAGTGACACTATTTCCATTGAGGAGTGAGATCATCTTATAGTAATAAAGGGTCAAGATGGGGGTTTGCTCATTGAGAAATATAGAAGTGTAAGGGTATGTGTGGTGAGCTATGAGAGATGGTCTCGAGACAGCAAGAGAGCATCTCCAGCTTCCCCAAGGGCTCTTGTTCATGGAAAGCCCAAGAGTGGGTTTATTTCATGTAGAAGTTGAGGTTGGCAATATTGTCTTTGGGGGCTCAGGAGACCTCTCTCCCTGCTTACCATTTATAGCTCTTATTTTCTATAAACTCAGTTCAACTGTCATCAAACATATAGTGGAGAAGGTAAAGGCTCCTAAGGTCTCAGCAGCCTAATCTCTGAAAGTACTTTTTTCATAGTCATTTTTCAGGGCTTGCTATAGGTAGGTCCTTTCCATTAAATTCGATTGAAACACTGGCCTGAACGAATTATTGGCTGTTGTCGTGAAGTGACTGCCTTAGGTACCACACTAAATTTACTCCTTCGTTTTCTCCTGACATTTAAAATATGCCCTTGCTGAATAATGAGCACTTGAAGATGAAAAAGGGTACAACTTGTTTCCATGTGGGAGTTAGTTAGGAAGAACACTGGTTTGGGAGTCAGATGGTTCTGGGCCTGATGACTCTTTGACTTGCCAGCTGTGTGATACAATCTTTCCAAGCCTGTATTTCTCAGATGCAAAAAAGAAGTTTCAAAAAATTTATCAGAGTTTAGAAATTGCTTTTGCAGTAGGGTTACTATAAGGATTGAAGTTCTCAGTACAGTGCCAAGCACAGAGTAGCCCCTCAACTGACGGGAACAAAATGATTTTCCACAGTTCATCTTTCCACCTCCACTTTGACAGGTTTTCACATAATATCTTCTAAATGAATTCTGGATGTTTTTGAGTCAGAAATACGGTCTTTGCTATGAGTGGATAGTTATAAGGAAAGGGAAGAACTAATCATGTGACTGGATAAATGGAAAACCTGAGGCCTGTATTCTTCGAAAGTGAAAACGCTCCACTTGTTAGGCTAAGTAGCCAACCATAGGCTGAGTGCTCAGAGCAACATCACTCTTGCTCCACGATATACTGTTCTGCATGTCCTTTCCTTTGTTCATTTTGCTGGGCTCAATACTAACCTCCTTCCCCCAGGCACTGTGACATTTGCCTCCTAGAAGAAGAACCTTAACTGCAGAGTCAGCATTGGCTTAGTAGAAACAAATTAACTTGGCCTCCAAAAGGGTTGTGTGGTGGCCACATTGCTTGGTTCATCTCAGTGTGGCCAGTGCCCCATGCAGACCCTGGCAGGAGGTAGATGTGAAAAGTATGAAATAACGGAGTGGAAGAGTTCTTTGGAAACACAGGGTGGTAAGATGGGAAAAAAGCGTAGATGAATTTCTAGCACCCAAGCTTAATGGGCTTTATCCTCAGCTGAATTTTCTTGGAATTGTTTTTAAAATGATGAACCAATTGAGAACATTTATCCTCTCCTTGGCTTATTTGTGCTGAATGAAAGGAGAGGCCATACAGAAGCCAGAGAAATCCTGAGAGAGAGCGCAGCAGAGCTGCTCAAGTGCACTGAGATCGCCCAGACTCGCAGAGTGGTTGTACCACATCCTGGAATGTGATCGCCAGTAATTTACTCACCCTTCCAGCCTCAGTTTCTTCCAGGAAGTTAGGAGGAAACCCTGACCCCTTCAGGGCTCTTCTGTGAAGGAGCAGCATTGGCCTGACCCCTACAGGAATAGGTTCCAGCAGAATTGGAGCCCCTTAGCTTGTCTTCTACTGCCAAACAGTTGGGATATGTTGGAACAAAGGGTGAACTCCAGTAAGATGAAATAGTAAAACAGATATATGCAATGAATATTTAAATACCAAAATTCAGTCACACAAATGATAGCTGTCAGCAAGTGCAGAAAGGGGGGGGAGCTTTGTATGAATACAGCAAAGTGGTTTGGGCCAATCAGACTGGCTGTGGGCAGCAGGAGCAGTAGGTGAGGGCTCCACCCTTTAAAGGAGGCATTGACAGCCTGTAGCCTGCAGTGAGGTAATTGCTTCAAGTTCTTCTAGGATAGGAATGTTGGAGGGCATAGGAGAAGCTGAGTGGGAGAGAAGAACATTTAGAGGAATAATCTAGGTGCCTTTGAAGAATTGTCCTGTGGATGAAGGTAACTACCACATGTCAGAGGAAAGGACAGGGTTCAGTACAGGGCCACAGGCTCAGCTGACCTCAGTCAGCACTTTGTAAGAACCAGCCAGATAGCATGGTCTGAGCTGCAGGGGTGGCGTGCTTTGTGTCTCTGAGGACCTTGTACCTCAGCACCTAGATGTTGCTCACAGGCCCTTTCGAAGCCCTGCTCCTGGGGATTTCCTTGACCTTTCCTAACTGAAAAGTCAGCAACATACCCTTTCGGCCTTTAAAAAAAAGGGAGGTGGGATGCAGTTCAGTCTAAGGCAGACAATAAGAATTAACACAGAAGGACAAAGAGCCTTTCAGTTTAGAATGTTTATTTGTTTTATTTTATTTTAAAAGAGCCATTAGCTGAATTTCATTCTTAGCCTTAATCAGATTCTCTGATTAAGAATTCTTCAAACACACCACAAAGTAAGCAATCTTTCCTCTCACATCTGGCAATTTTTGTAAAAAGAGCAACATGCTCAAGGCATAGCTCAAAATAGAACGTTCATTTCCCGACTCCCAAATCCCTGGGCTATATCTGTACAGAGCTTCTTACTCTGAACTTTCCAGAGGCTGTTTGAATTTTCTCTCGCAGCCCTTGAGGCTTTCCTTTTAGTGATGCACAGCTCTATTTGACTGTCCAGTTTTGGAGAGGTTAGAGGACTTGACAAGTGGGACCTCAGGGAGCGGAGCAGAAGAGGAGGCCTGCTGTAGAGATGCAGTACCTCTGGTTGTTCTCATGTAGGGGTGGAGAAATGGTGATTCTTATTTTTAGCTGGGAAGCCAATAGGGAAGAAATCATATAGTGTAGTTCTTGGTCATTAATTGCAAACTGGTCAGCCCATGATTCCCCAACCATCATAATAGTTACAAGAAAGGTCATCTGCAGAGGTTGCATCCCTCTCCATCTGTCTCTTGCCTCTTGTTTATTAACATTTACTGATTCCACTTTGGAGCTTAATGCTCAACCTACTGAGTAGAATGGAACACAATGTGCACATTCTTGGGAGAAATCTTGGTGAGGTTTGGCAGATTCTCTTCAATTCCCTGTCTTAACGCTGAAGAAACACATCATTGGGCAGAGAACCCATTTTTGCTAAATGTTATACAGCAGTGGAATTCAAGTAGTATTTGTAGTCAAACCTGCCCCTAAAAACTCATTTGCATTATTAGTTATTCTAAGTTCAGATCAAAGAACGGAGGGAGGGCATCAGTGGTAGTCCTGCAGATTGTCACCCTGAGCCATTGGTTCCCTGAGGCCGATAACCACTCTGCATTCTTCCAGCCTGGACACCCAGAGCTGTTGAAAAGAATTGAGACGCTTGTCAACAGAATGGGAAGCTGGCCTTCATCAAAACAATTTTAGTCAGTGAGACTAATGACCTTTCCTTGCTGGTTTGTTTTAGTTTGGAACTAAATGAGAAAATTGTTTTAGATAACAGTAGCTTGGTCTTCCTTTTCCAAGAATTTTAATGGGAAAAGTCAAGGAGTACAATTGTTAACCAATATCTTAAAAACATAAATGCATACAGAACAGACTAAAGGAAGTGATTAAATAGTACAGAGAGGCAACTTTGGAATAGATAATGAAAGATAATAATAAAAAGTATCGTCTAAGGTGAAAAATGCTCACTGTTCATGTACCCTCTACTTGTAGTCCCACATGATAAAAGGTGACCTCTGTGCACTCAGGGTTCTTGTTCTTCATCATCATCTTTTTTTTTTTTAATAGCTGTAAACTGAGCTAGCTGATGAACATTCTCTAGGGACGGGAAAGGATCACCCTTGTTTCCTGTTTGGCTTTCTGAAGGGGGGAAAAGAAAAGAATCCCAATGAAAGAAAAGAACGTAATGGCTTTGCAATCCAGGTAAATGGTTTAGGAAAGTTCAAAGATCAATTAATTTTTAAATCTTAATCACAAAACTTCTTCTCTGAGAAAGAATAGATTTCTGGCTTGGAAATCTTAAGAATCCTCAAATAGAACATAAATAAAAACAAGTGATGTTCAAGAAGGATTATGAAAATCCTACTGGTGAAAATAAAAATTAGATGGGTTTTATTCATCTAAGATTCTTTAGTAGTCCATTTGAAGTGGCTTGTAATTTTTAAAAAACAATAAAATAAAAGTAACACTGCCTGGAGATGTCCTTCCTTGAGTAAGTGTCTATGGGTGGAAATGTATGAAAACACTTAAAGTGTTTGGGGAAAAATATCAAATAGGCTTTACATAAACCGCCAGATAATTTACTGACATTTACTGCCTTGACCATTTCCCTTTGGCTCCGAATCAGGGTGGAGAACAGAGACGTTCGCTGCATCGCCGCAAAGCAATGAAATTTCTGTAAGTCGTGATCTGCTGGCATGTAATAACTCGATCTGCTTCATGCAGACAAAATATATTAAAAGTATGGACGAGTGAAGTTTGTGCCCCAGGGAAAAGGCGAGATAATGCATTGAAATTGTTCAGAGGTAGTTAGATGCCTAATGGTCTCATATGTGAGCTATGTGAGGTCTGAGGTCTGGTTCTCATAAATTCTGGCTAGACTGATCCTGTAATTTCAAGCAAAGGATAAAAGCGTTAGCCAGAATCATCAGTGTTCAAGGTCCATGATGCTGGATATCATTCATGTAAAGATTTTAAACAGAAAAAAAACACTTTAAAAGGGATGTTGAAGAGTGTAATTTATGTGTGTGTGTGTGTGTGTGTGTGTGTTTGAAAATGTGTATATATCTATATCTTCAGAATAAGCCATTTAATGAAATAAATTACCTTGAAATTTATATAAACCTTCATATCTTTTCCATAATGGGATAGGATTTTTGATATAATATAATAATGTACTGCATGAAAAACCATGTAGAATCTAATTATTTCGATCTCAAACTGACATATCTGTGTTAAAATTAGAGTAAAAAAACATGTTTGTAATAAAAATTTACCATTACGAATGGAATAATTTAAAACCAATTTAGTCAAATTCAGAGGTGATTAGAGGAAAAAGTTCCCAAGACATTTGGTAGCCTTATAAATGATTTCACAAAATGTGCTAAGACTATCTGACCAATTATATTGGCTGCATACTGAATCCTCAGATTTGAAAAGAAAATGCTCTAAGAACTGGGCTTTTGAAATTAGGTGGACAGTGGATATGCAAAGCGTTGTTAATATCCTCCTTCATGTAATTTATTTCATCATGGGGGCAGGCGTTTTGAAGTTTTCATTTGCAGTTTCCTTTCTTTTTTTAACCAGCTCGCTTAGGTTTGAGTCTATAGTGTATTTATGCAGTCTTTCCTGCCAGAGTAGTTGACAGTATTTTTAAATGCCTCCCTTTGCTGCCTAGGTTATACCAAGTACCATTCTCCTTAAGTTCTTAAAAGTATACCACCCACATACACATTGTGAATAGAGATGTGCATACTTTTTTTTTTTTTCTTTTGTAAAACAAAGTGTTCTATCTAAAATTACTTTGGCTTTGTTGGGACCCTGAAATCATCTCAGCTTCACACTTTATGAAAGTAGCTTGGATGAGTTTCTATTGATCCTTATGACAAAGTTATCATTCTAAAATTTTGTTTAGAAAATGTCTACATTTACATGTGCATGTAATTACATGGTAGCTCTCTATTAGCACTGAAATGTTCCGGAATGCTGTGAGAACTTTGCAAGAAGATTCATTTCAGCCCCAGCACTTTTGGCCCAATGTTCAGAAATTATCTGAAGATATTTGAGCATTCAGTTGTAAATGATGACATGAATTTGACTTTTAAAATCATTGAAAGTGCTTTACTCTGAGCAGGTCTGCTTGATAGTATAACTCATGAGTGCCAGCCTTATGATTTAACATTTGTAATACACAAATAATCTCTCTTGAAGGAAATATTCTTTATCACTTAGTGAAGAAAACAGTCTCAAATGGTCTTTAAAATGGTCAAAGAGTCAGATAACAAACTTTGCATCACTCTTGCTACACCCCATCACCACATGCTTTCATTTAACCTATTCTTCCCCTAGAGGAATAAGAGATTCCTCTTCCAGTTAGAATATAAAGGAGACTTAGGAAGAATTGCATTGTAATTTATTCTTCCATGTGGATACCCGAGGAGATTTTGCATGAGAGGGTCAGTACTTTTTAAAAAATGAGAGTATGTAGATTACTTAAATACTTACTTGCATTCTAGGAATCTGTCTTTGCCTCATTTAAATAATTGTAAAATAGGAGAAGATTCCAGAATCAAACCCCCTTGTGGGCTTTACCTACCTCTGGTATGGTACTTCCTCATCCTTTTATAATTCCTCTTGTTGCTTTGTCAGTTACATTCTGATGCCAGTTTATGAAAGTAAGAGCATGTGACAATCTTCAGCCACAGTAATTTGCATTAATTAATGATGGAGTTGGGTGATTTGATTCTCACTACACATTCTGTCTGTTAGGGAGACTCTAAGTTTTAACAGGAAGGGTAGGTATGGGAAATTTGGAATTAGTTTACATTTTCTATCCGAAGTTAGGTAATATGATTACCTTTTGATTATTTCATTTCTAAACATCTTAAGGCAAAACCAAAAATCTGCACTGGAAGACCTGAGTAAATTCCTCTTACACCCCCCCCCATCTCTCCCCCTCTTACTCATTCTCTAAATCTTTTCCAGATTGTTTGCAAAATGAAATTATCTAATTTCACGAGTATTTGTTCTGAGAATGCACTACACTCTGGCAGAGAGAACCCAGAGGCATGGCTTCAAGGCCTGGTACCTTAAGGCAAGATTTTTTTGTCCATGAACTGTAACCTGGATTAGATAGGAACTCTGGGGACCATCTGAGCCAGGCATCCCCAGGTAGATGTATGAACTTGCACGTTGGTAATACCGTTCACGGAAAATGACAAAGGCCGGCATGCTGAGTCCTTGAGGTACAGTGCTTTGTTCAGATCTCCAGTAAGCAAGTATTATGATTTTTTTTAAAGTTAACATGTTTGAGATCTTTCAGTAAACTTTGCATGCATATAATTATCTTATGTCATTATTTCTTTCAGAAAATTTAGATAACCAAATCGAACTGTACCAGCAATTTATTCAGGACATTTTTGTATCCACTGAGGCACAGTTTCAAAATGTACATCTGCTTGCTTAATTATAATATTTCTGAATTTGTAACTCCTGCCACTATTCAATTTAGTTTTTTAAAAGGCTTTAGACTAGGAACCAATGCTGAATTATTAATTTGAACATTATGAACTTTTCAAATTCTAGTATAAAGGAAGAACTACTGAACTAATTTGCCTAATTAATCTAGTTGATTATATTTATACAAGCAAAGTTAATCTAGGAGACCAGGAAGTTGAAGAGTCCCTAATAAAACTATAACTGAAGCAAACCAGCAATTCAGTGACTAAACAAGTCATTTAATTGAAAATTGACTCCTCAAATGCATTTAATCATTTTATAACAAATATAGCTTATGAGAATTAACTATTTGTATTTTGTACCTATGTTATGTTTCTAACATCTATGAAGTGCCTTAGCCACCAGGATAATTAAATTCTTTAAGGTATTACACTGAAAAACATGTAGCCTGAAGTATTTTGCATTATTTCCTCGAGGCTGTGCCCCACCCTAGCTTGGTTGCCTTCTTCCGGTAGGACCCAGTATGGAAATGCATAAAATAAGTAGTTTGTTTCAGTGCCTTGCCTAAAATCATGTGGGTGATGGCAGAACTAGGTAAAAGGAAATGTTGGTTTGCTTTGTGACAAAAATCACATTTAATAGACCTAATTTTAGGTATAGTCACGGATGGTGTCCCATGATGAAAGAACAAGACGTGGGATGCTCCTGTACACAACTTCTAAAGGTATATGTTAAATCAAAGAGTGCTCCTTTGAGTTTGTATAAAAGAAGAAAACCTTCATTGATTTTATGAAAGAATTAAGGGAAAATATCACTCTGGAATGCTTGATGTGAGGGAATACTATAGCATTTTGCTTTAGTCTGATACTTAGTAGACAAGTCCCCTGAGCAGGAAGCATGGCTAATTTTGTTCTTTTAAAGTGCCTAATGTGGTGTTGACATTCTCAAATGTTAAATAATATATTTTAACATGAAGGAAAAGCTCAAAGCTTTCATGAGGTAAGGTTGAGAAATAGTTATACATGTCCTCAATTCACAGAAAATAAAAGAGGTAAAGAACTCACATGCATTTATTCATTCCTGGAAAAACCCCAGAAGCCTTGTGTTTATTAGCACATGCTGGACTTACATTTCTCAGAACTCGTACCCTTTCTTAAAAAAAAAATTATCTAATAGCTCTCAGTGTTAGAAATTTGCTTTCTGAGAAGTGTTCCTCCCTCTCTGCACTCATACTTCAAATTATTGTACTAAAAACGTTTTTGCTTCTCTTAAGAATCTACTTTATATCAAAAGTCATCAAATTATACACTTCGAATGAGTGCATTGTATGATATTTGAATTACATCTCAAAGCTGCAAAAAGCAAGCTTCACCGATAAACTTGCTAGTTAAGCTGCACACGCTTAGAGCCGTCATTTTTTTTTTTTTCTTTCCTGACTAGTTCCTTTGATAGGGAAAAATCTTAATCAAAATAATGATCTCAAATAAAATGTTTCCAGATATGCCAAAAAATAGGTACTGTGCTAATGATTCAAATGAATAAGGAGCTATATTTACAGCTCAAGCAATAAAATTTTCTATTTATTTTAATAGTAATAAAATCATAATTTGTATACTAGCTATATTGACTGATTTGATATGAGACAAAGTTATTTTTTCTCCTAAAAATTTCATGAAGTACAGGTTTATTTATTGATTTAACCAGTAGACTGGGCCATGCCAGATGTCTTAGTTACTTTTCTTATTGCTGAGACAAAATATCCAACACCCAAAGTTAAAGGGGAAGTTGTTTATTTAGCTGACAATGTGTGGAGCTTTCAGTCCATAATTGGCTGGCTCCACGGTAGGGTGGCATTGCAGAAGGGAAACTGCTCACTGCAGGCAGAAAGTAGTAAGCAGGCAAGGATCATTAGCTGCTCGTTCTTTGCCCTCTGTCTTATACAGTCTACTTAGGGCAGGCAGCACACACATCCTCAGTCCTAGCACCCTTGATCCTAGCATTGCACCATGAGTCAATTCCACTGTCACCCACTCCAGATCCAGCCACTTCTGAAAAATCCCCACCTATGGCCACATGAGGCTTTAGAGGGGGCATCTAGACATAAGCCTTAATGTGTCGCTCTCTTTTTCAGAGGTTGAGACTAAGAAGCGTGTGTGGGGGAGAGCTGGCCACACACAACGTGAGGGCAGATGAGTGGGGCATTGCTGGCTGAAATCACACTGACGTACCCACTAGTGGGGAAGCTGTGACCTTTAGTTAGGTTCTACCCCAGTAGTGTCTTAACTAACTGGTCACTAAACTTCTCTGGCATTGTTTTCCTTTCATTATTTTAAAACTAATACTGAAAAAAAAAAAAACTAATACTGGCAAACAAACAAACAAACCTAATATTGGCTTGTTAATTCTCAAATAACATAATTTTCTGTAAGTTCTATCCTTTTCTTCTTTTCGCCCTCCCACCCTTCCTTCACACAATGGAGGATGTTGAATGCAGGACCATAGACTGAGACATATCCCCAGCCCTTTTTTAACTTTTGATTTTGAGTTGCTTAGGCTGGCCTTGAGTGTGTGATCCTCCTGCCTCAGCCTACCAAGTCCCTGGGCCTGCAACAGGTGCCACTATGGCCGCTAAGTATTTAGCACAGTTTCTCATAGTTACTGAGTAAGGGCAGGAAGTGTCAGGCATTGCACATAAGATGAAGAACAATTTTAATGGTAGTATTTCGAAGTTTGACAGGGAAAGAATTAGAGATGTCATTGCTGCTATCTTAATTGGTAATACTAAAGGTCTATAACATGAGGCCTTATTTTTTCTGTTGGTCTTTCTTTACTTTCCTTCTTCTTCTTCTTCTTCTTCTTCTTCTTCTTCTTCTTCTTCTTCTTCTTCTTCTT
>NDGM011118379.1:0-16819 GCA_002564305.1 Octomys mimax
CTTTCTTTCTTTCTTTCTTTCTTTCTTTCTTTCTTTCTTTCTTTCTTTCTTTCTTTTTCTTCCGGGGATTGAACTCAGACCTTGTGCTTGCCAGGGAAGCGCTTATTCCACTGAGCCACTCATATATTTTCTAGAAATACCTATGCATTTTCTAAAATCATGGTTTCTATTTATGTGGCTCTTTATTCTTTGTATTGTATTGTAGGATTTCTTCTAATTGTATTGTTATATGGCGATTGCCAGGGAAGCGCTTATTCCACTGAGTCACTCCTTAGACAGCACCTTCTGACTATGACCAGACTCACCTGGCCTGCAGCCCCTGGCGCACCTTCCTTGGGCCTGAGCTCAGCTGGGAGCCACTAGATGGAGTCTGCAGCTCCTCTGAGTTCTGAGCTCAGCTGGCTCCTCCCCAAGAAGGCTCCTGACCAATGGACTTTTCGTGTGGGGTGACGGAGTCCTCAGCGCTCACTGCCAGGGAGTGCAGTCCTTCACGTTCACTGTTCCCTTGCACCGCTGCATCATGCTGAGGAGGCCTCTGGGGTTGTGAGAGATCACCACGCGTCCACAGGTTTGAACTCTTTGCTACTGGCTCCCTCCTTTTTCACTGAAGTTTCTCTCTTCACTCTCTCCAAGGGTTTCAAATATGCTTCATATCCTTCCTGGGCCCAGAGAACCCACTTTCCTCTCTCTCTTCTTCCTCACACTGCTGTATTCCAACATCTGGATGGTGACTCTCAGGGAGGCTCTTTACTGCTGCTTAGCAACCCGCCATCTTGTTTCTCCCTCCAATTTAATGCCATAAAAAATATTTCAATGAATGTCATAAATTTTCTAGAAATCTTTTTGGACTTTGTTCTTTTCTCACGTGACTTTGTACTTGTCTTGTGGATGAAAATTTCCTAAATCCATTGAGAGCACTGATTAATGTCTGCTTATCAGTTTCTTATATTTTCTAGAAATATCTATGCATTTTCTAAAATCATGGTTTCTATTTATGTGGCTCTTTGTTCTTTGTATTGTATTGTAGGATTTCTTCTCCTAATTGTATTGTTATCTGAATTCTCAATTCTGGATTATCTAATCATATTTAAGAGCATGATATGGCAAAGCTGACCAGAAACTCATTGTTTATTGACTGGCTTTTTATTGTATATTAACTGGGTGGGAGGTCATCTAGGGATATAATAATCCATACCACAATGTTATGTACTTAATTGGAGTCACTGAAATCTACATCATTGCTGACTACTTTCCAGAACATTCATTTTCATATTTTACAGAAGCATCTTCAGGTGTTAAGTAAGTCCTGGCTAATAGGTTGGCTCTTAGCAGAGTTTCATGAAACCTGATCCCTCTGCTTTCAGGCCCCATAGCCACTGCTGCCCTTTGTTACACATGCTGTCTCTGAGCCTGGTGACCTGGTGGCCTGACACACTTGTCCTTCTGTATCCAGTTCTCTTCTCATGTGCCGCTGAGCTTCAACAAATGCTTCTGGGCCAGCCTGACAGCTCAGTGGATTAAAGTGCCTGCTTAGGCAGAGCATAGCAGCCTGGGTTCGATCCCTGGTGTGCCATGCCAACGCTACCTCTCGGGTGTGCACAGGAGAATCACTGTGAGTCCAATCTGTGTAGTGAGACCCTGTAGACCCTGTCCTAAATACAGAAGAAAAAAAAAGTGCTTCCTAATTTTTGTCTTAAAATAAACTTGCTAAAAACTCCTCTTTGCCAATGTCCTCTTAAGATGTCTTTTAGATGTTGAATATTTTATAAATTTTTTTGATTTCTCTCAAGGGAGAAAAGATGCATATTGTGCTATTTTTAATGGAACATTTCTGATTCTTCCTTTTTTGTATTTCAAACATCTATTTATATGACACTTTTAATGTCATTGCTTTGCAATTATGAGTGAAAAAATTCCTAAATATATCATCATGACACTATGTATTTATTTTGAAAGTATCTATCTAGCAAGCCAAACTGAAGGTCTGTTATATTAAATTCACTCATGGGAAATGCTAGTGTGAATTTTGAATATGGGTGTGAGTGGGAGAATCTAGAAGCTAGAGAGGACTGATTCCACCTCTTCTAAATTCCTAACCATCTTGACTTGAGTACTAGGATTGTGATAGAGATAATTGGGCTTAGGAAATAGCTTTGCCTTGTAATTCAGATCATGAGGGGAGATAGTTTCAGCAGCATTCATGTCTAAGACTTAGAATCCCAGACTGGAGCCTTCAGGTGCCTCCCTCTTCATTCTGTCAGCTCTGCTACGTCGGGTGATTGATACCTGGGTGAATTCTCAAGACTCCAGAAATGAAGCACAAGCTGCTCCCCGCCAAGCTGGCAACACTTGGATCAGAATCTTGTATCATTTAGAGAACATGGCTTAGAGTTTCCAGACTCTTTGCAGATTAATTATCTTATCTGGATATCATGAAAGTTCAGGTTACTATACAACTTAAAGTGTGGTGCCATAATGGGAGGCTTTTGGATACCTACTTGCTAAGTTAAAAAATAGCAACTTACTGTAATTCTTTTAACTATAACATATCTTTGTCATCTTTTAATTAAAGGATAAACAGAAATTTGAAATATGTATGCCATTTTGTGCCTTAAATTATTTGATAATTATGAAGTTGCTTATTCAGCACAAAAATATAGATTATATCAATGAAATTACGTACATAAATTATTCCTAAGATGGTCAGTACTAGTTACGAGAAATGATAAAGTCCAGAATCATATGAGGAGTTTCCCATGGTGTGGAGCCAACAGGAAAAATACTGTAATACTTACTTTCCACACTGACCAACATACACTTTTCTCAAATATGAAGAATGAATGAGTCCACAAATCCCTGATATTTCAGAAAAAGAAATACATTCAAATTCATTTAAACAAAGATATATCTGGAAAGTAGTTGAAATCAGATCTGGTGTCAGGTGACTAGAACTTTTTTAAAATGTATTTGGTACAGGGCCTCACTCTGCAGCTCGGACCCATAGTGATCTTCCTGTTTTCAGCCTCTGCAGTGGTGGGATTACAGTTGTGTGCCACCACGTCCAGTATGAGTGGGCTCAGTGTGCCTGGGGGCAGGGCTGGTGCCAGGGATTGAATTCTGGTCCTTGCCTTTGCCTAATCAGGTGCTTAGTAAGCTGTACTATCTTGCTGGCCCTATAGAACTTGGAAGAACTACTGGATTTGAAAAATATGCTTTCAATATTAGTTTCATCTCTCTAATGTAATGATCGTTTAAGTCACCCATGTGGAGCTGTGGGCCTCACAAAGATGAGCCCAGACGTGGTATCATGAGGGTAATGAGGACGCTGGAGTTAGCTCACAGGTGTATTAAATCTGAGTGAAGAACAGGAGAGGCTGGGAATTGGATCCACACTTGCGCTGTTGGAACAGAGTTAATGGACAGCTTGGGTGGGGGATCAGGCCACCTAAATCTCCAATCTCTTTCCTGAACACTAAAGCCAGTAAAAGTGAGGACTGCCTATACAGAGGCCAGTGTAGAGCCTTGAAGGAGATGTGGACAGTATGGCCTCACATTGGCCGTCATGGAATGCTTGAGAGCTCATTGCCCTTTGACCTTTGGACATTGACCTTTTAGCCTGTGATAAGTATCAAAACTCCAGTCAAAAGGCTCTCTCTCTCTCTCTCTCTCTCTGCCTCCAACCTGCTGTGTAGTGTCTTGACCAAGGGACTAAGCTTGAATGCCACCCCACCTCCACCAAGAGGGTCCATTCTATGTGGGCTCAGTTCTCTCACTACTAGCCTTCACCCTAGTGTGGAGACAGGAATGTGGAGCACAGTGACATGCCAGAGCCAGTCAGGTATGAAAGGCTCCACTGCAGAAAAAGAAGAATCCCCCCAAGAAGGCAAAATACTCTTGTTTAATGGCCCCCCTGTTTTAGGAGCATAGGCACATTTCCCTTAAAGATGAAAGAAGTAAATATTTGTCAGCAAATGAATATGACTTGACCCAAGATCTGGATGGGGCTGAGAACCTTAATATGAAAGAGTCCAGAGGTCTTGACTTTGGAGATTAGATGGTGTGGGAAGAGAGGAAAAAGAAAATAAAGAACAACAATGACAAAAAAACCCAAGCACAACATCCATGTATTCAATATTAAAAATTATACTTAGAATTAAGTTGCATTAAAATTATACTTAGAATCGGAGGTCTGGCCATGACAAGCTACCATTTCATGGCTCATGCTTACCCTCCCTGAATTACTCTGGCTGATCTAAAATGCTGTTAGATAACCTGTCTAACTGCTGTGGCCATCACCCAAATCCACTGTTCTGAGTCTGACACTCACCATGCCCAGGCCTCCCTGCTCGCCTGCCCATGTTTGTTCCCTGTGTCCACACTGCATCCCTTTCAGATTATGACCACTGTCTGCCTCTGTCTCTTGGCGTAGTCACCCTACCTTGCCCCTGCCTTATTAGACTTCACTGTTTTGCCTTAGAATTGGCTGATGTCTAAGATTTGAAGATGTAACAAGCAGAGAAGTCATCCTTACAAATTCATAAGGCAACACATTAGGTTTGGAGCAATAGGTATGAGGGTCTCCGTCTTGACAACTACAATGCTTGGGTAACTGTAGCTTCCTATTTCAAAGACTTCAGGCAGTGAGGTGACCATGTGATCAAAGCTCCTGTTAGTTCTGAGTGCTTGAGGCTGAGTCTGGTGGAGAGGTTACTTCACTGCAGGTCACAGCACTGACTCCAAAAGGTTAACACAAGCAGTACAAGTCTAAGATGAGGGATGTGTGTGGTGCAGCAGGTTGCACTGCGAGGACTGTGCCTGGAAACTGCCCAGTGAGGTGCAGGGAAGCAGCATCATCTGGATGCTGAGAGTCTGTGTTGTCCGAGCAACTGGGGGCCCATCCAGTGAAGAGTTAGAAATTAAGGCCTTGTTATTTGGAGCACAATCGGAGGCTTGAGCTAATGTGAAAGATCATGAGAAAAACAGATGCTCACAAACTAAGATCCAAAACTTTTCATATATAGATGTAGTTCATTGTGGTTCAATGGAGATGATTACAGCCATTCATAATGAACAAGAATAAATATTTAAGTGAGTGCGTATTCAGTGCATTTGGTGTGCCTATCACAGTGTCAATCCTGTAGCCTCTGGAGTTTGTCTTGAGCGACCCGTAGAAGCCCTAAACAAAGCCTTGGAAGGTTGGGTTGAGGCCAGTGTTAGAGACCAGGCTGTCGGTGGTATGCTATTTCCAAATCTTTGTAAGTGTCTTGTGAGGTGAGCTACTTGGAACAGTAATACTCTAGAGCTAAGCCTTCTTAATTCTTTGTCTCTTGGGTGGTCTCTTGTCAGTAATAAAAAAAAAAACAACTAGTAAACCAAATATGTATATAATTCTGCATTTTTATTTTTTTCCACTCAATATCTCTTCTTTCTTTTTGTTATATAGAATGTCAAATCCAATCCACTGGGGAAAATCTCTCCACCTGTCCTCCCTCCAGGCCCAACTTGCCCCATACAAGCTAGTGTGTTGCCTTGGTGATGGGAATTATCATTACCTCCCAGCATCCCTGGGATGGTTCTGGCTATGGGTCCACGGATGCTGTGCTTTTATCTGTTTGTTCTTGTGATTTGCTTGCTTTTCATTTGTTGGTGTCTTCTTTCTATGTAAAGTATTCCAAGCTCTTTCAGAGCTTCTGTCTTATTCACACCTAGGAGCCTGATACCTAGAGCCTATCTGATGTGTTGGGGATACCAATCAATATTTGTTGCACTGAATGATAGATTTGGCTTATTGATTGAGTGGGTAGATGGACATATGATCCAGTCTGACAAGTTCCCTGTCACATGTGTGTGTGCACACACGTGTCTGTGTGTAGTCTTAGTATATGAGGTTTTTCTTCTGTTTTCATAAGTTTATAATGAAAATAGAAGTTCTAGAGGCCATGCCCTCTTCACCCAAACCAGTCAAAAGGAACAAGCCCAAACAGAGAAAGCAGTTTCCTTGGAGGGTCCCAAAGGCAGAAGAGCCTCACTCTACCCACTCCCACATTCAGTAGAACCACTTTCTTGCTAGTAACATGAGCCAGAAAGCTTTTTCTTTGGGTTAAGTTACCTCCATAACTTAACAACCAAGGAAATCTGATGATTCAAATAGAGAAAAGAAAAGTGTGTTTACTGTAAAAAAAAGCCTCAGACAATTTTTTAATCGCTAAACATTTTAGTCTTATTTGAGCAGGTTATTATTTTTGCTTTACCACCTTAAGTCATGTAAGTTTAATGTGCATATCACCATTCACCTATGAAATTAGGGTAGCTTGGACAAGAGTTTGGGCCACCTTTCTTTCCTACTTGTTCTATTTTGATTTCACACCATCCCTCAGGCCTACTGGGTCTTTTAGCCAGTCTTCTGGCCATGGATATTCCTTTCTCTCAATGCAAGTCTCAGGCTGGGGAGAGCCTGGGGTTCAGGACTGGCTCAGGGCTTCCATCCAGGCTTCCTTCTGATGGAGACACCTCATTCAGTCTCTCCCGGTACCACAGAATTGCTTTCCTCTTCATTGATCAGTCCTATTTTCCTTCTGGATTTGATCTTGCATCTTCTCTCTTTGCCCTATTGTAGTGGGTGCTCCACCCTATCTCAACACTAGAACCTCAAAGAATTCCAAGGGTTCTCTAACACACTGTGTGCACCGGTGTGGTCACTTGGCTCTGATCTGATGCCCAGGACTCTTGCTGGCTCTGTCACAAGTGTTCTTCATACTGAGTTGGCTCCCTCTATCTTTGCAGAGCTTCTCCCCACCATAAACCTGGCCTCCCTTCCTCCTATCCATGTCTGTGTATGAGTCCCCCACCAGCACACTCCTTCCCTTGTTAGGTCTGCATTGGGTCAGTTATGCTTGACTCTAACTGTGCAAAGTTTAATGCCTGGAGCCATGCTTCAGAGGAGTAGTTAAAAACAAATGCTCATTGTGTGTTTACCCTGTTCAGAGGTCTGGTGATGTCTTAAAATTTCAGAAAGCTTTAACACTTGCAGCTGAGGCATACAGTAAAGTGTTTCCTTCTTCCCATCAAAATCTGAGAAATAACTGGCCTGGCTGATCCCCTTCCCAGGAGGCCCACACAAAGGCCTTGATGTTAATTGCATTTAACCTACTGCAGTCCCTTGTTTTTTTTTTCTTTATACAATAACTAATATGTAAACTATGATTGCACTTGGAAATTACTTTCACTTAAATTGTATTATTGAGGTCTAGCACATGAGAGAGCTATAACCATTTCATTAAAAGACCAATCATGCCGGGCATTGGGCGAGCCAGTTCTTTCTGTTTGAATCACACTGGCAAATGTGTCACACCATCTACTGATTTTGAGGCACTGTGTTAAGAACAATAGGGGCACACATAATTAAATAGAAAATTCAATTCTGACCCGATGGGAAAAAAGTAGAACTTTTCAGCTATAATAATACAAATTTTCTTACCTATAAAACTTGCTTCCTGATTGATCTTATATAACAATGCCAGTGTTGATAAAAATACACATTGGCATGGTGTACTGACTGTTTTAGTTTTTATTTTCCAGAGGGATTTTGACGCACGCCTGTTCAAGTTCATTACTGTTTTCATCTCAACGGACTCATTTGAGAGCACAACAGGAGCAGAGGTCAGTGCTGGATGCTAACCCGCCTGCGTTTGCCCTGCTTGGGGCTGGCACTTGTGTACTAACAAGTCTTGGAGCAGAGTTGGCTCTTCTGTTTCATGCCTTGCTTTCTCCATGATGGCATCCACTGACCAATACCTGACGCCACAGAACTGCAGCAATAGAAAGGAAATCAGCTCAGAGATAATGGTGTGCTGGGCTGAGGGACTGGAGGGTCAGGGAACAAGCCAGTGTGACCTGCCAATGTGGATATAATCCAGGCTCCATTACCTATACCCCAAAGCCTGACTGGAAGACTTGGCTAGCACAAACACTTCATGGTGCTTTAGGCACTTCTTCCCAGGGCTGCCTAGCTCTCTATTAAGAAGGGGTCATGTTAGGGTTTCTAGAAAATGCCTATCTGTCTCAACAGCAGGAGCTAATGGACCATAGTCCACCCTACCCAAGTCCTTAAGGAAGGGGTGCCACTGGCCCTCCATGGCCCTGGCTCCTGGAACAGAGAGGGATCACCTCCTCCTCGGCATTGGAAGACTCAAGCCAGTAAATAATGACCCGAGCTGCTGTCAGAATCCAGCCACTATCTCCACTGGCTTGGTCCCACAAAGAGACTCGCTGGTAGCCTCTCTGTACCACTCATGGTAGAGGCCAAGTCTGGAGGATTTTGTGTCTCCTGACCCAGCATAGCGTGAGCTGTGCTGTTGAGATTCATGTCTGATGTTGAGCCTGGCAGGACAGTGTCTGGGGAGCTGAGTGGGGCAGTGATGTGCTGGATCACTGTCCCAGGGCTCCCCCTGGCTGTGCGTGCAACCATGTGGCAGCAAGGTGTGGTGGTGAGAGGTGAGGGGCTCCTCCCTCCTGAATCCCCTTTTCACTCTTCCTAACCCAGCCAGAATGCCCTTTTCTTCCTTCCTTCCTTCCTTCCTTCCTTCCCCTTTCTTTCCTTCTTTTGATTCTTTCCCCCCTCTCTTCTCCTCTCCTCTCCTCTTCTCTCCTCTCCTCTCCTCTCCACTGCTGTCTTCTCCCCTCCTCTTCTCCCCTTCACCTCCCCTCTCCTCCCCTTCCTTCCCTTTTTCTCCCTTTGCCTATTCTCCTCCATCCCCTCCTTAAGAAGAGTCCTAGAACCTGTGGAAATGCTTCAGTTCACTCCCATCTCTCTTTTTTTCTTATTTTCCCCCATGCAAGTGCCCTGCTAGATCCTAGGACTAGAGTTCAGAGACAGAAACATGGCTCCTTATAAAGACAGTGAGTGAATACAGAGCAGGGAAACGGCCAGTCTTTCAGGAGCCTTCTCTGGTCATCTGGTAGGTTCTGCATGAACAGATTTCCACCTTGCAGCTCCCACACCAGAAGGAAGTGAGAGCACGTTTGGTGCAAGCCAGACACTTTCTCAGGTTTGCCAGCTTGTTAGCTAGAAAGGGAGCCTTCAGCTCTCAGCTTGCTAAGAATGTGAAGAGCAAGCATCTGTGTTCCTTCAGCCCAGGCATAATAGAGCTCACTTGAACTTGGTTTGGAAATAGAATGCTTCAGCCCGTCAATGCTCTTCAAGAGAGCTCTTCAGATGTGATCGAAGGGCAGCGAGCCTCTGCGTCTGGGAGGAACCCTCAGCTGGCCTCCCTGACCCTCCATCTCTCTTGCTCCCAGAGTGCCCGCACAGCAATTACTTATTACAATTGAGTGTTCTCAGTCATGCATGAGGGGGAGGACCTCAAAACAAAGGGGCAGAAAATAGCTTCTCTTAAATAAGCCAGGTTAAAGTGAATTCTCCTGATTTGAGTAAATTCTAATAGTCAAGGCTTGTATGTTTTTCTCTAAGTATAAAGGTACAGGTGGACAATCAAGACATGTTGCTAAAATGTCAAAGAGTGTCTCTGACCCATCTACCCACTGTAGGCAGCCAAGCAGCAGCTTTGGTCTGGACATGAGCACTATCACTCAGGGATCCTCAGAGGGTCTCCAGGGGTTGGGCCAGGGACCCTGAGACACCAGTGCAAAGGTAGGAGCAGACCATCTCCGTGCAAGGGCTCCAGCAGACCTTACATGGGTGCAGACCTAGGCCTCACCTTGCAGGGTTTTCTTCCTTGCAAGGCTCCCAGACTCCTCTGAAATCCTCTCCCTGGGACCCTTCCTAGCCTAGCCCAGCTACTTTCCCTATGCTTAGCTTCTACTCCAGGATACCTATAACTTTGCATTCTTGGAGCTCTTTGTCTAATGTGTTTTGACTTTCACTCTGTCCTCCATGCCCTACCCATTTAAGCTTGCTTGTGGGACATGTGATTTCCCACTCTCTTCTGCTGTTTTCTCTTCCAAGAAGGGTTTCCCACCTTTCTGCATCATGACTCGGGAAACGCACTCAATGACCTCACCAACCCTCATAAATACAGTCTCTTCTGTTATCAGCCTTGACATGAGCTCTTTGTGTAACTTTGAATCCACCAGTCGGAGGTGAGTGCAGACAGATCTCAATTTGTGTTTGACCATTGTCATTTATGAGCCACCCACTTGGGGAAGCATCTGTGTCCCAGTTCTTGCACCTATGTTTGAGGTCAGGGGAGGCAGCCTTGTGATGCCCTAAGGCCTAGAGCTGGCCAGGGCTGTTGACTGTGCAGTGCTTCCTAAGGATTCCTCCAGGTGCCCAACACCCTAGAACCCACCAGTGGGACCAGCAGGCCCTGGGCAGCAACATAGAGTGGTACTGGCCCTGCTGGGCATGTTGGGAGGAGCACAGGGCTGCACATAGAGAGCCCCCCCTCCCATTCAACAACTAATAGTTACTGTGCTGGGGCTTATAACTCCAGAAACAAAATAGAACTCTTCATTCACTGAAAAAGTGGATAAGACCTAGATGTCCTCATACTGTTTTGCCTCCCTTGGTCAAACCATGAAGAAAAAAAAAAAAAACAACTAAACTCACAATGGAGCAACTTCTATTTCAGATCAGTTTCTCCTCCTCTACCATGGTCTATTTATTTTTATTGGTTTGTTTCTCATTAAATCCTTCAATTACTCTGCAGTGTAAAATGGTGAAATTATTGGCATGTGCCACCTTCATCATGTATCTGAGTTTGCTTATTACACTTGCAGAAAATGCCTGAATGGTATTTGCTTCTGTTGTGGATTGAGACAGAGTTAATAAATATTATTTGGTGTTTTTTCCCTGAGAAGCACTGCTTTTCTTGATTGTTTTTTACAGTTGGATTGGGAATATTGATTTATTCACCACTGTTACAATAATTGTATACAAGGAACAAAAAATGCGGAGGTAACATTTCATCGGCTCCAGCAGATTAATTAGTTGTAGTAGATTAGGCACAGTGTTACAGGGAGGATTTGCATTTAGAGGAAGAAAAAGTTTCTTCTTCTTTTTTTTTTTTTTAAATCTTAAAAAAGCCCAGAGAATTTAATAGAGATGTTCACCTTCAGCTGCTTCTCGCGTTAGTCAGTCAGAGCTTCCGGATGGGCCTGGAGGATAAGTACTAGAAGAGTAGGAGTGAGATGCTGGGAAAAGGCTCATGGAGAAAGCCAGGAGACTGTGGCACTGCACTCTTAGACCAGAAATTGAAGAAAATTAAGGGAATTTGAATATGAAAGTGTATAAATCAGAGTTCCTTCCACGCAGTTAGTGTGAGCCTCGCATAAGGCACATGTTGTTGTCGTTGTTGGTGGATCCGAGCTCCACAAGCTGCATGTTGTTTGCATGTCTTGCACTAGAATGTGAAAGGGGGTCAAGATGACAAGAGTCATTCTCTTCCTCAGAAGGGCCATGTGGGAGGAAGACCCTGAAGTCCTCTTGAGAGGAATGGTGTACAGTGTACAGTGTTACCTGAGTAAAGCTGGGCACAGAGAAATGTGTGGTGCTGTTTGAGTACTTTCATGGATCCAGGCTGATCCCATTGAGCAAGAACTGAGGTTTCTCCAAGTGAATCTGAGGCATTAAAGGAATTGCACTGTTCATTGCTCTGCATCTGAGCCAGGCGCTGGTTCTGCTGGACCACGTGAGAACGCTGTGTGCCTAGACAATCCCCTAGACATTCACTGTTGGATGGGGATTGTTCTGTTATTAAGGGTTTGGGCCACCACAGGATGTGCAGGAGCCTGTTTCTGACCTAAGATGAAATGGAGCAGTGCTGCAAAGAGGACAGTTAGCCAATGAGATAAGGGAAAATCTCAAGGCGGGGACCCTAAAATGCAAGAAGTTGTTAGAGGCTGTAGGGAAAACCAGGAGAGAGCATGAGCTCAAATTGTGTGGCCCAGAGAAAGGGCAGTCATGCCTGGGGGATAACCTCTACCCAGGACTGCAGATTGACAGCGCCTGGTGTAGCCAGGCCACCAGGTCCTGAGGGAGGAGCTGGAGGGACTCAGGGGCCAATTAGATACAGCCCCAGATCTCAGCTGTGGCCTGTGGTGGCATGAGGGGTCCAGGCGCAGGAGAGTGCCCAGGACCTCAGCACTGCTATTTCCTGGCCCCACGCCTGTGTCACTTGGCAGAAAGTCACATGGGGGCCCAGGCCAGGCGGAGGCCTGAGGGACCTTGACGACACAGGATGCCAGTCTCACGGTTATGTCAGCCTGGCTTTCTGGCCAGAGGATTTCTCCAAGATTTAGTGTCTGGCATATTTGTTCTTTCTGCATAGATATGAATTTGTTGATTTTCACTTTTATTTAGTTTTACACTAAACATGCAAACACGGAGATATCATGAATGCATTTTATTTGACTTTTAAATATGTCTTGATATTTTAGCTTCATTGAGGTATATGTGACAAATGAAATTATAAATATTCATGCTGAAATGTATAGTGTGCTTATTTTATGTTAGTATAGGTGATAAAATGAATATCTCAATCAAGTTGATTAACACATCTACCAGCTCATATAGCTCCCCTTTTATTGATTTAGAGAGAAATGTTGAGCTCTATCTTCTTAGAAAATGTCCAGAATATAGTAGAACATCATTAACTGTAGTCCTCGGCCTGAGCATTAGATCCTCAGGACATATTCGTCCTGTAGCTGTAAGTGTCTGGCTTTTAGCCAGCATCTTCTCAGTTCCCCTAACCGGAAGCTTGCCAGCTCCCCTGTGTGCGCTGTGACTCTGACCTTCTTTTCTAGATAGGTTCCACATAGAGCTGATACCATGGATTTAGGTAAATGTATACAGAGTTTACAGCTGTATTCGGGTGAATTTCATAGGATAACTTTCTTCCTTGCTCTCAAATTTCTTAAGAACTGGTTTGACAGACATGTGGGTTTTCCTTCACTCATGTTTACCTGTCCAGGGCAAACATTGCTGATTTACAATTTCTCTTCATTCTTGAGCTGCTCAATCTTACTTCATAGAGAGTTATTGTGATTAGAAACTGAGTCTGTATGGCAGGTGACATCCATGGCCACTTTGTTTCAGGTGACATCCATGGCCACTTGTATTGTCTATAGTTAAGGTATATAATGTGATCTTCTGTAATGGATATGTATAGGCCTGATGACTATAGTCAGATGCATGGAAATAAAATCTGAAAACAAGATGTGGAGTTGGAGTAAAGGGCATGTTTTAAAATCCTGTCTTTGCTTGTGAAGGAGGTGGGCACCCCCAGACCACTGCATCACAACTGGCTTCCACTAGGCTTCCTCTAGTGAGTCATGTGGGCTGCTGGGAGCCCCTGTGCCAGAGTCCAGTCATGGAGGAAGTGGCATGTCCTGTGCATTACAAGCCCTGCTGGGACGAGGACACACGGCCATCTGCTGAGTGAGCCCATCTTGATGCTACTGCTGAGCGAAGGAATCCTTATTTTTAAATACAGCTACTTGTTATAGCTTCTACTTTGAGCCAGTTGGTCATCCTGAAGTTCTCTTTTGATTCTGAACTGTTTATCTTGGCTACCTTATTATGTTTAAAAAAATTCAGACCCACAGAAAACTTTAAAAAACAGAATAAAAAACGTTATTCACCTACCTACCATTTTGCCTCATGGCTCTGGGTGTGCATGCTCTTAAAACCATTTCAATTAAGTGGCAAATATCCCATCACTTCATCCACAAACACTGGAGCATCCATCTCCTGAGAGCAAGGACAGCTTCTCTTACATACACGATGTCATTATCTAATTCCAGAATTGTCACATTGATGTACTGGTGCTTAATACCAAATTTAAGTTCAGAATTCCCTTCATGCCCAATTGTTTAGAAAACACTTCCTCTTGAAGATCTAACAAAGAATAGCAGTACATTTCATAAATTTTATAAAAATCATTTTATGACATTTAATTTGAGGATATGACTAGCTAACATTTTAAAGAGGCGTTTCCAAGGGCTGGTGAGATAGCTCAGCAGATTAAATGCCTGCTTGGGCAAGCGCAGGGGCCAGGGTTTATCCCTGGCATCACATGCTGCACTGGCCAAGGCACTGGGAGTGCTGAGCTGTCGACCTGTGTCAGGGCATTGTGTGCATGCCTGTAATCTCAGCACTGGGAGGCTGTAAACAGGAGGATCACTATGAGTCCAAGCTGTGTAGTGAGTGATCCTGCACAAAATACAAAACAACAACAACAAACAAAACAAAACAACACTCCTAAAATAGGTGTTTCTAGTTTGGTAACAGCTAGTGTTCTGTTATGTGTTTGTCCTTCACTTTTTCCACTTGAGACTTGTTTGGGGCACCTTTAATGTCATAATGGGTGTTAGATGTTTCTCTTTCAAATTGCATGTAGAAAGGTCCAGCCCTGCCTTTTGGAGAGCTAAATATTATGATATCAAAAGTGCTGGAACGTGACAGGAAGGAAACCTGTAGGAACATCCAGCTGGTCTTTCCAAGCTCATTGTGCAGTGGTCCCTGCCCCAGATTTGGCAGTATACGTAGTTAAATTAATTAATTCCTATTACAACACAAAACTGAAACCCATGACATCACTGTACTAGGCTGATGCTGTAGGAGTGCAAACACCTGAGATTTCCTTAATTTAGCCTGAAGCTCTCCCTGCATGGAGCCTTGTGCATAGAAAGGGCTAACAGTGGATGCCAGGGATCTCTCGAGAGTTTTCTTATTTCAGGAGTACATGCGCCCTCTAGACTGTTTAGTGCACCTGGACCTTAGCCTACAACTGAGTCACAGGGAAGGATCCTGGGAACAGTACAGCTGGTGAGTTAGCCAAGACAATTGACCTAGGGTCCAATGCTAATAAATGCTGTGGATTTCATCTTGTATATGTGCCCAGAAGTTTTCACAATGACCACATAGAACAGAATCCAAAATTAAGGGAACTCCCCTGCTGAAAAAGTAGACTTGATTCCACCAAAATGATTCTTCCAGTGCAGCTCATTTCTTGATGCCAATTTCTTCTGTCATATATTAGCATACATAACATCTTTAGAAATCCTTTCCTTAGATTCAGATTCAGAGAAACAGACTGTCCACTGTGCTGTTGTGAGACACAGAAGCTTTGAAGATGGCAAGAAAAGGAGCAGGTTGTATCTGAGGGCTGTGGCTAGGGCAGACTCTGGTCATACTTTCGGCAGGGCTAAAGGCACACTGCATTTGCTACCATCCTGACCTTGCTCAAGAAATTTGGCATCTCAGAATTTCCTCAGAAATAGAGAACAGTGCTGTCAGAGTGCCATGGATACTTTAGAAGCTGAACAGTGATCAGGGCCTTGCAGTGGCAGGCGATGCCCCAGTGAGGCTCTGTGTGGGACACTGGGCTACTGGTGAGAGCAAGCTAGCCAAGACTCTGCAGGCCTGGGGCAAGGAGGGGATCTCTAGCTACTTGTCCTTTGCTCTATACATTCAGGAGTTGGACAAGACTGGATGGAGATGCTGGGGAGATAGCTCAGCAGCGTAAGCATTTGCCTGGGAAGTGTGAGGTCCTGAGTTCCGTCCCAGGTACCAAAAACAAATAAACAAACAGACTAGCTCGAGCATGCCTCTTCTCTATATGGAACTTCCCATATGATCACCATAGTAGTTTTGTACACAAGGACTGTCCAGAGACTATTTTTTAATTAAAAAATTTTTTTTTCAGCTACTATTGAAGACCATAGCCAACAGTTGCCTTGGTAGGGCCTGTCTGTGTTTCAGCGGTAGATCCACTACTGGCACATTCAGCTTTTGTAAGAAAGTTCTGGGCCACCTCATAACTTAATATTTCTTGGTTTTAGAGGTTTCTTATGGACAGTGGAATGAGGAATGCCTACACATCTTTCCAGTCCTTTGGATAAAGTGAACATATGCTGATTAAAGCATTCTTCCTTGACATGACGAGTCAATCGCATACTCTCTCTGCTTCTCTGCAAAACCAAATAAAATAATTCCAGATCTCCCCGCTTAGAAGGGAGTCTTAGACTCAGGCCCCCAGAAAGAAAAGTGCCTTCCTGCCTTCTATGGCCATAGTTGTCCACTCAGTGTTCTACCCAACCCACCAGCTGCTTTCAAGTGCTCATTGACAGCTCTGTCCATCAGTCGGTCATCAGTACCCATTGGACACAGATCTTGGGAAAAGAAAGGGTACTCACTTATTAATTTATTGGGGGGTAGGCTGTGTTGGGTGCTTTAGTGAGGGATGAAGCGTCCCTACTCACATCCCTCTCTCTGTCTGCCAGTATCTGTAATGTCATGGTAAGAGGGATGGAGATCTAGGGGCTACATGGGCCAGCGCTTCCATGCTGGCCTAGCCATATAGTAGCTTTGGTTATATGTTTTTACTAATTTTTCTCCAAATGACAGCTTTCTCTTATGTTAAATGAGAAGAATCCTGTTCCTACAAAGCTGTGACTGGCAAGACAGAGTGCTACCGCTTTCTGGTAGGTCAGGTGCTCACGGCTAAAGGAATCTCATGAACGATGCTCTTCCTCTGTGGCTCTGCCTCCTTCCTAGACTGGCAAGGAACCCCACATGCTGCAAAGCCACCTTTGCCAAAGCTGCCGGGTTTGACGATGAAGAGTCCAACTCTGATATCTCCCTTATCCCTAGAATCACCCCCATGTATAACAGCTCCAAGAAGTCACCATCTCTAGGTGGGCTGGGCACATTTTCCTCATTCTTGGCTGGAAGGAACAGTGCCAATCAAAGCTCCTCAGATCCTGGTTGGCATCCTACTTCCCAAGGTGGTTGGTCGAGGGGTGGGAAGGGATCCTCCTGTTCCTGGAGGGGGAGCTGGAAGGAAGAGACTTGATAACC
>NDGM011118392.1:0-11791 GCA_002564305.1 Octomys mimax
TCTCACTACTAGATCAGACTCGTAATGATCCACCTGTTTACAGCTTCCCAAGAGCTGGGATTATAGACACGTGCCACCATGACCAGCCTCAACTGCCCTCTCAGCGAGCCCCAGGGGCAGGGCCAGCACGGCAGGCCTGGGGATCAAACCCCCAGTCCCTACGGCTGCTTGCAGATGCTTTAATCTGCTAAGCTATCTCACTGGCCCTGGTTTTAGATATTTCAAAAGCCACAAAAAAAAGAACCTCTATAGATATGCTGATCTCTTACTTTCTTACATTATGAAACTATTTTCATAATACTAAAATGTTGCTTGTCTCACCGTGTTGTCATCTGCAGTGATGGTATAAAAGGAATGCTGGGCTAACCTACAGTCATCCAGGCATAAATCAAGATGCACTGGTCGTCACCATATTCCTATGTAGCTGCACTCCAGGGAACACAGAAGAACCCTGAAGATCACATGCAAAGCTTTGAAAAGTGAAGAGAAGATGACAGGCCACATGGAAACCCTAGGATCGGAAAAATGACAGCTCGCCTCAGCATGTGTACCTATGGGCTGTCTTTTTGCCTTCTGTGTTCTGGGCATGGATCTGAAGAAGCCAGAAACACAGAAAAACCAACAAAAGCAACTGAAAAGACTGCTCCCACTCCTCCCCCCAGAATCTCTTTCCTGCCCAGGACCAAGAAAGGGGCAGCCCACAACTGCTGGACCCTATGCTCCCCAAGGTTTCCTTGTACAGCACCGCTTGCTGTCTCGTCCGCTCTTCCTCATCTCCTTGCCCCCTCAACCCTGAAATACAGTGATGCAGTTACTGGTCTCATCCCTCTTCCAACTCCCTTTGTGACCCAGTCAAGGATCACTCTGGCGCTCACCACACCAGAATATCAGCTCCACACTGGGCCTCTCCTCAGCTCCACACCTGTGCACAGCTGCAAACTCGGTGTCTTCCCCTTAGACTCAGCCCACCCCACCCCAAGCCCTGACAGCTCCCTCCTCCGCATTCACAGAGGCGCCTTCACCACTTGGGGTGCTCACTTTTCTGAAATCCTTGGCTTAGCTTTTTTTAAGCTCCTCCTCATAGAATCTATCAACCGTACTTTCAAAATGAATTCCAAGCATTTTTTTGTCACCTCTATTGCTACTATCCTGGTTCAAATCAACAAAGTACTTTGCTCAGAGCACTGTAAGAATCTCAGAACTAGTTGTATTAGTTCCTTATGGCTCTTTTAAGGGAAAAAAATGAAACAGATTGTAGTCTCACAACACCCTGGCATCCAATGTATGGTGTTTTCCATTCCAAACAAATTTTCCAGTTCTCAACAGGCTGTCCTATAAGTGAACTCCTACGCAATCTAGTAGGAGTTACACTCAAATCCATTCTCCATGTCAGATCCCGATCACAAATCCAGGACTTCCTTCTGACATCTGACCACCGGGCTATAATTCAAGGGGTCCCAAGATACCCACCTTAAACTTGGCAATTTATTTTGGGAAAGATTATTTACATTTACCTGTTTAGTAGAAAGGTTACAATTCAGGGATGCCAAATAGGGGGGCTAGAACTTCAACATACAAATTTTGGGGAAAACAAGCTCATGATACTGGTGTGTATGCTTTTACCCTTCCATTCCTCAACTGCTTCTCAACAGAACCACTCTCCCCCTTACTGCACTATTTTAGCCACTCAATGGCTTCCCTGATAGTTCTTGAACATGCAAGGTATGCTCTGATTTCCTGTGCAGCCTGGAGTAATCTCTCTGCCTAGCACACCTTTTACAGATATATTCATGGCTGACCCTCACTTCCCTCAGGTTTCTGCTTAGGCATCATCCTCTCAATAAGCTCTCCTCTAGGAAAGCGACTACTGTACCGGAGCAGGTTCTCAACCCACTACATGTTAACAAACTAACTGTCCTATTTACCTTCCTTATTAATTAGCTACACCTAGGCAGAAACTGTCACGTTCCCTGTTCTAGCCACAATACTTAAGACTTAGCATCCCTGGTTTATAGGAACTAAAAAAAAAAAAAAAATTGTTGGATGCTTGGAACATTTTAGTAGATGCAGGAATGCAAAAGTTTTGGTCCCTTTAGCTGTTAAGGTGCTATAATAAAATTTAATTCCTGTGATAATCGCTTCTTTTAAAAAGGTTGAAAGTATTAAGAAAAATGCATTAATGTAAAACACATCAGAGTAGACCCCCTTATCTGGAAATCTGCTTTCCAGGTTTCAGTTCAATCTACCATGGTCCAAAATTATTAAACAAGGGCTGGCCAAATAGCTCAGTGGATTAAAGCACCTGCAAGCAGGGGCCGGGGCTGAGGGTTCAATCTCCAGCCTGCCATGCCAGCCCCGCCCCCATGGTGGGCTGAGATGGCAATTGAGACCAGGCGTGGTGGTGCGCCCCTGTAATCCCAGCTCTTGGGAGGCTGTAAACAGGCAGATCACTATGAGTCCAATCTAGTAGTGAGACCCTGAATTCCCTGTAGACCTTTCCCCATCAAAAAATAATTATTATTAAACAAAACAATTCCAGAAATAAAGAATTCATGAATTTTCAATTACACACCATTTTAAGTAGTGCAAAGAAATCACTCACTGTTCTGCTCTGTACCACCTGGGATGTGAACAATCCCTCTGACAGGTGGATCCACACTCTTCACTGGCTGGTCACTCATTTATTAGCCCCACTATCATGGTATCGAATTGCTTACGTTCCAGTATCTCTGTTATCATTTAACTATCATTCAAAAGTACATCAGTAGTGATGTTGGCAATTTAGATATGGCAGAGAGAAGTTTCAAAGAGAAAAGATAGTATAATAGAGAATTTTGAAAGAGAGACTACATCCATACAGTTTTAACTACACTACGATTGATTCATTAATTACTGTTAATCTCTTATTGTGCCATATAAACATATAAATGAAACTTTATTCTAGGTATGTATGTACAGGAAAACCTTTATCTACAGTGTGTGGCACTAGTCACGGTTTCAGTTGACCCCAGTGGTCTTAAAATGTATCCTTCATACACAGGGAGCACTACTATACTTATTTTCAATCATGTGCTGGTAGTCTTCATATTGATTTAACAATTAAAATTCAAACTTAGCTCACATAACATCAAACAGCTCACCTTCTTGCACAAATCCATCTCATACACAAGTGACAAATTCAACCTCTGCTGTCTCGATTTCTTTTCGCTGCTTCTGTTGGAACTCTAATACAGGCCCACATGTCTTATCATATAAATACAGCAGCCTCAAAACCATTCAAGTCATCAAGTCCTTCCTCCCCTTGCCCTCACAGCAATCTTCCTTACCCCATAATATTTGCTGTAAAATCTTTACTACCTCCTTCCACTGCCTAGGAAATGAAACAAACTGCTTTGCTACAGTTTTCAAGGTCTTTCATGACCTCACCCTTCACCTTTCAATTCTTCCTTTTCTCTCTTCATAATTTAAAACCTACTAAACCAATGTGGCATTGTCTGGACTCCACTGTCATCTGCATGCCACTGGTCACATCACTCCTACACCTGAAATTTCTCTTTAGCTTCTTCATCAGTTTCTCTTAGGGCCATTTCAAATGCTATCACCTCAAGAAGCTGTGCCAGATGTCCCCAGGCCAGTACTTTGCACCTCATGGCTACCACTTATCACAGGCTGCACGCTGTCATGTGCACATGTGCGCTGTAATGCTTCCATTGAAGCTCCCTTCAGATAAGGAATAGCTTTAACACATTTTTCTATCTTTAAAGCACCTGGCACAGGGCACTATACAAAATGAGATGCACAATACTATGGGGAAGCTGATCTAATACACAATTTAGTTTTCAAAGAAAGGATATAATCAAATTATATTACTTACAATATATACAGTCTGGTTTTTGAGATTTTCATCTTGGGTGACTTCTTTAAACAAGTGAACAAAGTCATTAAATGTTTCACAGTTTATTTCAGTAGAACATCCATCCTCTGAAGAACTAAGACGACTCAACTTGTTCAAAATTTGTTCCAAAAGTAGCCTTAGAGTAAAGCATTCAACACAATTCACAAAGACATGTGGGAGCTGAAAATGAAAACCCAAAAGATGTAAGTATTAAAAATGAAAACCACATACACATACATAATAAGGGCCTTGCTGGACAGTGCAGACCCCACCATTCTTGCACCCGTCCTTTGCCCCAGGAACTGAACCACCACTGCATCACCTAGTCTCTCTTCTGGCTGAACTGGGAAGGCAATGGGAAGCAGCAGCAGGACACTGAGGGAGCGGGTGAGAGGAACGGGGCTCTCCCTTCTCTTCTCTTTGCCCCTGGCGCTCTTGGAGGCCAGTGGCTACATTCTTGTACCACAGGCCACAGCTCCAGCGGGGCAGTCCTTCTGCTAAGGCCACAGCTCTTGCCAGGTTCTAGCCACAGCTGTTTAAGGTCCTTTCAGGTATGGGACAGTGAAGGTCCTGGGAGTTCACTGTCCTGTCTTGAGTCTTGATCCATTAATCCTTCCTCAACCTTTAAGTTCCTTCATTAAACTCACTACTATTACTTGAGTTTGTCATTTGTTTCCTATGGGGACTAAAAGCAAACTTCCATCTTCATCTAAAACATTGTAATACAAAAATCCAGGTATATACAAAAGTTAATATCCTTAGAAATTTCCCACTTATAATTTTAAAATATTATCTTTCATGATGAAAAAACCAGGACACAAAAAGTTAGAGTCAGAAACCATAATAACATTCCCATAAGAACTGTAAGAACTATCTCCACCTTTAAAGAACTATGAATATGAGGCAAGTTAGCAAATATTAAAGAAACAATACAAATGTAGTTTATTCTTGAAATCATAAAAGCAACTCTCATCATTCAGAGGGATGCAGGGATTTGACACAATTAATGAAACCATTCACCATTTTTAGTGACATTTTCCAAATTTCATCATCCAGGAAGGAAACTTCTTTCTCAGTAGCACTGTCACAGGCTACATTACACTCTGGCAGTTTCATCAATATTTGCAAGCCCCTTTCACCCCATTCCCTTATGTACCAAAGTCCAGTGTGTGCTATGATTATCTATCTTGCCTGCTGCATTTGAGCTACTATAATTTTTAACAATAGAACAGTCTAAGCATATATTTGTGTATCTACAACAGAAGCAAGATAATCATCATATATTACACTGATTAGGTAGTGGAAAAAATTATAAAATGTCATAAATGGAATAAAGCATGTACACATGAAACTTCCTCACTAGACTTTCATGCTTCTATTCAACAGGTATGTTTTCGACACTTGGTACGCAATACTTAAATGCAAATGCTTGGGTCAGAACCTTGTACTTAAGGTTCTGAATTTGACTATGGAGCCCAGGCATCTGTGGGAATCAAAGACTGAAATAAGCTGAAATGTACCAAGCATTGTGCGTGGTGACGGAGATGATCTGAATAAACTCAAGTCAAAAGCTAGGGAAACAGCACAAAATCAGAACTGAGACTGCTGAGCAATAAGTGGAAATAGGCTGTGAGCACTGCAGATGCAAACCAGAAGATGCATAACCAGAAGTTAGGAAACACTTCCCAGAGTATAAGCAGGAGAAGCTGATGAAATAATTAAAGCCTCTGTTAAGCAACAGTGTGACAGAGGAAAAACAAGTGAAAAGCCATATGTAATATGTAATATATTAACCACTGTTACCCTATTATCTTGTTTTGAGATTGTGTTTTTCTCCTTAAAATTAAAAAAGCTAAGTGAGAAAAAAAGAGTAGCATATATCAAGGTTTAATGGAGAACAGGAACAGTAAGTACTTCAGTAATGTCCTAAAAAAGCATCTTTAGGGCCACAGTGAGATTGGGATTAGCAAACCAAAGCTTGGGACTACCTGCTTCTATTTATACAGTTGCTATGGAATACAGATGTTACGGTTTGTGTCTAGTTGTGCCCCCAAAGCCTCATGTAGTCATGGGGTGGGAACTTTTAGAGTTTGAGATTAACTCTTGATCCACTGGGATTATGGGTTTTAGTACTGCTAGGATTATGGGTGTGAGTACTTTCCCCAGCCTGGAACAGAGAGCCTAAACACAACTTAAGAGAGACAGACTTCCTCTCTGCTGCCATTCTTGCTGTTACTCCTCCATTTTGCTCTCTGTTCTTTGCTGCCGCCAAGAAAGGCTGCTCTCTGCCATGTGCCAGCCTGCCTTGGAGTAAGCTAAGTATGGACTGAAACCTCCAGTAACTGTCAGCTAAATAAACCTTTCCTTCCTTCATTGTGAGTGTCGGGTATTTGTCCCAGCAATGAGAGAAGAGTAACTGAGACAAGAGACATGCCCATTTAACAGATAATGTCCATCCCTGGCTTAGAATATGAAAGTGACAATACTTAAATAATCAGTTGACCCTGAGTGCTTACTATATATAGGTACTGTAGTAAGTATACTGTAGTATACTTGATGCTGTAGGAAGCATTTTTCATGTATCTACACTTAATTTTTGTAACAATCTTGAAGGTTATCACTACCTGCTCCAGTGTGCAGATAAGACAAGGCACTAAGTGGTGGATCCCCAAGAGGATCATGAGTCTAGCAGACACAACAGGTCAAACTCCTAGTCATTACATTACAAAAGATAAAGTAAACTAAGCTCATGAAAGACCTTATGTGTCAGACAAATTACTTAACATTGTATTCAAGACTGTAGGACTTGTAAGGGCTAGGTTTAGGGTAAAGAATGGACTACAACTAGGATACTGGAATAAATACTTGGAAGAAAAAATGGAAAACAAAAGTGATATAGCAGCAACAGCTATAATTAAAGACAGATGAAGTTATGACTCGGGGAGATACAATCAATAGAATGTGCTTATTGGTTTGCTATACTGATGAGGATGATGAGGAAAAAAGAGCTTACTTTGCACAACTGTACAAATCAATGATGAAATCATTCATAGAAACAGATAACACTGGAAGAAACTGCAGAGTAAAGGTGATATATTCAGTTCTGTATGTGTGAAAATTAGAATTTACAGTATCAATACTGTAATTGGAAAATTGAAAAAGACTATAAAAGGAAAAGTGGAATTTCGTATGTTTAAAAGAATATATACTATTATGTATGTTTTTCATAAAATATTAACAACCAAGGAAAAAGGAAAGAAAATTTGTCTCAAATTAAAAAGTAACTTCGATGTCAAGCAAGATTCAAGTTATGTGATAACTTTTAATGGCTCTTGAAGTTGACATTAATCATAAGAATTCAAACAAAACTTGGTTTGAACTATTTTATGTAGAAGATATTCCTTCAGAGGATGGTAAACTATACTAAACAACCTCCCAGCTCCCTTCCATTTCTAGGAATCTATGTGTACAGGCTACTTAATTGAACCTTGACTTTGGGGTTATTCTTACCTCTAAAGTTCTCAACAATGTTTGTGTTACATAGGTCTTTCCACTGGCAGTATGTCCATAAATGAAAATCGAAGGAAAGCTGAAATGATTTCTCTAGGAGAGAAAGAAAAATACTAATTTGCACAAACGAAAAACACACTTACCAGCTTGTGAGAATATTTGATGTGGCACAGTAAAATATTCAATCCAAAATATTCCAACAATAAATACAGTGGATTCATAACATTTTAAACTTAAATTCAATTCTAAGCACTATCTGCTATGAAATTCTCCTGTAAAACAATAAATGTATATATATCATATATAGTATTATAATAAGATATGCTACTAATTACTCTTTTATTATCGTCCTGGCTTGCATATACAAACCCTTGTACAAAAATTCTCAAGTTTCTAAATTTAAGGGAGTTTTCAAGGAAAATTTTATCTATTTTCCATTTTTGTCTTAATACTTTTATTTCATTTTAATGTTTGAAACTAAGCATATATGGTCACAAGGTTAGAAGACATTTCATGAGTCTTCATTTTTAGGAAAACTTATAAAATACTTCTGAATTATGCACATTCACTGATCTTGGCACAAATGTGTACATTTCATCAGAGAAGCAAATAGCAATAAATTTCACATAGCATATATTTAAAAATGCATAACAGGAATAGGGGTGTAGCTCAGTGGTAGAGTACTTGCAAAACACGCCTGAGGGTTTAGATTTGATCTCTAGCATTGCAAAAATGAAAGAGATAGAAATACACATTCACCAGATCAGTACTTTAAATTATAAGCTTAAAGGAAAGTAACAATTTTCAAAGAATTTCTGTTGGTCTAGTCAATACTACACATTTCATTCATTAGAAGACATTATTAAATTCTTACTAAAGACTTAACCATAATGCACTGAAGCGCACAAGGTAGGGATATAGATAGTTTAAAAATACAAGAAAACTCAATGATGCTACTTCTACAAGAAAGTTAAGTCTCTGATCATTATGTACCATAGCAATAGTAGTTGGAGACATTTATTATAATCTAGTCTCTTAAGTTATACACTTTTTAGAAAACAAATCAGGAACTCGAATGTCTAAGGAAAAAGCTTCCAAATGGCATATAACACAGCAAAAACAACCCAGTTATTAAAAAAAAACACAAAACTTACTATATCAGTATTTTAATACTGAATCCTTTCAATCATGTGACAATCTTATATACTGACTGCCTCAAAAAATGTTTCAAGCTTTAAATATACTATTGCTGAATATTTAGGCTATCTAAATATTACCTTTCACCTTTAATGAAAAGTTCATGACCATGCTTCACAAGCTCTTTGCAAGTTTCAACACATCCATCAGTTCTGGAACCCTGTCACCCTTGTCTATATCCATTATTTGGTGCCTAATATCCCAACTTATAAAATCTTTGCTATTGTTATTTAGAACTGTAATGACCTCACACTCACTTTTATAAAAGGTGAAATTCACTTTTATAAAATCACATTTCACTTTTATACATGTCCATGAAAAGTAGGGTACAGTGCCTGATACGAAACAGATGCTCAGTAAATACTTCTTGAAAAAAATAAATGAATTTTCATAGAGACAAAAACCAGTTTTTTACTATTAGTTCTTTGGATTTTCCACATGCATGGCACCTGGAAGTGCTTTCAGTTTGTCAATCATGGTAGGCAGTAAAAGCAAAGATCTAAACCCTTCCTATGATCCACTACTCTCCCTATTTGCCAAAATTTTCTCTCAGGAGGACCACTTTTGGTTTCCAGTCATCTGGGTCTCTCAGTTCCAGGAAAGTAATCCACAGAAAATATTTCAGTGATAAGACAGATAACTATAATTTAAAACATTGAACAACTGACTGAAAACGCAACTAGTAGTCACTTTAACTACTGTGTCCCTTTGGATGGAGGTTTGCGCCCTTCCACTAATCCTGCACAGGACACCTCAAGACTGACAGCCAGCCAGCATTTTTAGTTGAATCAAAACACAATGAGAAAGCAAACCAGAAGATGGTTAGTTTTTTTGATAAGATCTGTTTTCTTTTTTGCCTTCCTTTTGTATTAGTACATGTTTGCAGTACATGAGGATTACAGTAATCGTGGGAAGTAGGTCCGCGTACACAATGTTATCTTCGTTCTTTTTATTTCCAAGTCTGAATTGTAATTGATGAGTATGAAGCAAAAGGCACACCAGAAAATAGTAACAAACAGGTAAGGCTGTGAAGTGGCCAGCAGTACGCACGCCTGGGCTAAGGACTCCACAGCTGTGTCCATCCACAGAGGATGACCTCTCTCCTAGGGCATCCCCTGAACTAGCAGTCCAGGGACAAGAAGGAGCCTAGACTTCGGCTTCTGCAGCTCCGTAAAAGCTGCTGGATTTTTAAGCTTCACGCACTGCGTAGGTCCTCAGTGGCCTTGAAAACAAACCACATCTCTGTGCTTGATTCCCACCAACTACCTCACAGAAACGTGTGAACTTAACACTCCGCTGCAAGCCCACCTGTTGTATAAAACCCTGCTCGTATGGGGTAAGGAAACGAGGCACTTCTGGGGGCCGCTCTGGGCTAACATCACCTCGAAAGCATGGCATGTGTGAAGAACACATCCTGGCCACATCCCCTGCCCTTCCAGTGCAAAGGACTAATGAGACACAGGGGCTGACCCACCAAAACCCCGTAACAAAGCACAAGTCGACCCGCGCGCCCCCACCCCTGCGCCGCCCGCAGGACACACGCCTCGTGGAGGCGAGACGGGCCTCAATACCTCTCCAAACAGGGTCTGCAAGGTGGACACCTGGGCCTCGCGACACAGCACCAAGCTCTCCAAGTGAGGCATCGTGGCTGACAGACACCGGAAGAGAGCGCCGCGCTGCGCTCCGCCCTACACAACAACCTGGCAACCCCTACCGGAAACTGGTGTGGCCGTGCCGTGGGCGGGGCCAGCGCATAGCGTTGGAGTGACGTCAGCGCGCACGCGGAGCTTCGCCGCCGCTTTAGTCGCGCCCCACCCCCACCCCGCCCCCAACTTCCGGAATTTCAGGTCTCCTGAGGCAGGTGACTGTGAAGAGGCTCCTGTGAGGTGGCGTTACGGGAACGCAGTGTTTTCCATCAGAGCCCGATAGCACTAGGTAGGGAAGGGCGAACTGTGAAGTGTTGGAACCTCTGTGGGCTCTCAGGACTCCCACGGCCGTCGCTTCAGTTTTCCCGCCAGGAGTCCCTACGTTTGAGAATCTTGAGTGCTGAAGAAGGCTGGCTCTCTCCACCTTCCTGCACTGTGTGGAGTGGACTTAAAGGAACAGTATGTTCAAAAAACGAAATTTTTACCTGAGAGGAGAGAGAGAAATTAATGACATCCGTGCAAAAGAGTACGTGAATTAATCACCTTGGCGAATTATTTTTGTGCAAACCTGAAGCCTGATTTGGAAATGTCTCTCCTGAGAGGAGGCGGCTCTAATATGTATTAGTGAAAGCCGTGGTACGTAAATCCAATGCTGTCTTGAGCATACAACATATTTATGCGTGAAGCACCTACTAGAAACTGTGCTGCAGAAAATTCTAGAAATAAAAAGATGGAGAAGTAGAAAAATGTGTGTCGAAGGCTTGCGACCTGAAAATCATGGTTGGAACCATGATTTTGAACTGTAAGACTTGCAAGAGTCTTTGGATCACTCATTTTGAACCTCAGCTACGTTGTCTACAAAATAGGGATAATAGATTAATGCTAGGAATAAAGTGATATTTATTGTGCCAGAAATACGTAGGTTTTATAACCAGTGTAAAAAGGCAAGAAAGGAAAATTCACTCAGCTTGGCAAGAAGGAAATTAAATTTAGTAATAAGCAATTTAGTAATCGCCTATGTAAAAATCTGCTGTATTCTTTTAAAAAGTTGTTAAAACTAAGTGAACGTTACAGGGTTGCACGGTCAATATTGGAGGGAAAAGTATTAGCAGGAAACAATTAAAATTTGAAATAATACAATTTTATTAATATTAAACGAAATATTTTGGAATACATTTGACAAAAAATTGGATCTGCACACTAAAAACTATAATACATTGGTGAAAGAAATTAAAGATAATGTATTTAAAACCAAATACCATGTTTGGTAGAAAATTTGATTTTGTTAAATTTTTTGTTTTTTCCCCAAACTGATATGTAGATTCCACACAATCCCCTATGAAGATCATAGTGTGTGTGTAGAAACTGAAAGCCTACAATATGCTGAAACTTTATTTTTTTTTTTTTTTACTTTTATTATTATTTTTTTTTTTTGCTCCAAATGCCATCAGGGCAGGTTTGGCTGGCTGGAGTTGTGAGGACTGAATCACAGCAACCTGAGCCTGACTGCTTTGTGGAAGCAGCCACTTAAAGAACTGAGCTA
>NDGM011118405.1:0-11859 GCA_002564305.1 Octomys mimax
AGCTCAGTAGAATAAGTGCTTGCCTGGCAAGCACAAGGTCCTGAGTTCAATCCCTGGTACCATTTAATTAAATAAATAAATAAATATAAAAAACAGCATAGCAGAAAAAAAAGAAAAGAAAAATTGCTGTAAAATGTAAGGGTGGAGAAAATTCTCAACAGGACAGTGAATCACCAATATAAAAACTTTACTGTGATATTAAAGGAGTTCCTCCTCTGGAATAGATGGAGATTTGTTGTTCCAAATTGACTTTGACCAAGTTTAGAGGCTGAGAGCCCATTTTTATAAAATAATACTATATTCCATTGAAAAATAGGGCAACATAGGGCAAGAGAAATGTGAAATACTTGGAGAAAGATCAGTAGGCAATGATAAGAATAATCACTGCGTGTTCTAGAAGAAGCTATCATTCTATGCATTGGGGATAGTATTAAACCTGGTAGAAAAGAGATGTTCAATGGGTAGCTTTGGGCAGAATAATTAGTCTGGAAGACACATTGTGAAATGTATCTATTCTTTCATTTTAGGAAAGAAAGAATTGAAAACTACTTAGTAATTTTCCTGTTCCATATTTCTTCATTGCCATAACATGATTCCATAATCTGGATATGATATACTTAATACTTATTGTATGGTGGTTGTTCGAACATTTTAAAATTATTTCTTAATTTTTAAGAGCAAAGACAAATTTGTTAGAAATATCTATGTTTTTATCACCATAATGAAGAAAGCACAGTGGACCAAACCTTTTACTGGGTGCTACCTTAACCAAGCCAATTTCATATAAGCAAAATATAGACAGAACCGTATGCTAGTGGACTGTCATCTTAATCCCTTTTACAAGAAAATATGCTGGTTGTAGTGTGCTTCAGTATGAGCTGCACTGAAAGATTACAATTAAAATGCAAGATGAGCCATTTTTTTTTCAAAATGTACTTGAATTCTCAATTTTATTTCATTTAGGTTTTTAAAAACCTTACCTGAATTTGAAATGTTAGAATATTTTATTTGAGGAGTCTATTTTTGCTTTAGGAAATTTTCACAGCTTCTTTTATGACTTTTACTGAAAGAGACTTTAGAAGATATTAAGATACAATCTTCATAGTATGAATCTTTAAAGTCATATTTGGCTTTCTTAGATATTTTTGGGAAAGAACTGTTATTTTTTCTGTGAAAATATTCTAATTTCTAATAAACATGCTCCTTTTGGAGAATGCCTTAAGAAAAAATGTAATTTTAAGTTTTTATTGCTCATCTATCTAGACGTGGTGGAAGGGGAATTGTGTAGGTTTAAAGCCAAAGCTCTCCTGTCAGGGAACTCATATTTCTGAGGATCCACAGCTGCATTCCAGATCAGTGTGAGTAGCAACAGAGCTGAGCTGAGCCCAGCACTTGGAGCGTAGAAATTGAGAAAGTAGATCCAAGCGGAGAAGGAGGGAGATAAGTCACTGGAGCAATCTAATCCAATTGACTGAGGATTGCCTTTGACTTAACCTTAAATGGGTATCCAATATGACATTTGTTTTGCTTCATTTTTAAGGTAAGAATGTACTCGTTTACTGTAGAACAGCACTCTTTTTAATATAGCCAGTATATCTGGATCAATTTAAAGCAAATTCAATGAAAATATATTCACATAGAAGATTATAGATGGTAATGGGTCCAATAAGGATATTGAAAAAGAAAAGTGTTTAATTGATATACATCTGTTGTATGAGTGAGTGTAGTCAAAAGCACACATGGTGAGATTATGAAGAAGGTTTCAGAAGATGAGTGAATTCTGAAGGAGACCCTGCTGACTTGCTGTGAGGAAGTGGGGCCTGGTTAGGGGCAGCTTACTGGTGCTGGACATGAAAGGGCAGATCTTCTCCAACTCCTTCCTGGTCTCTCTGCTTCCCAGTTGCCATGATTTGAACTATTTTTCCTCCAGAGAAGGCCTTTCCCTCATGCTGTTTCTGATTTAAAGTCAGCTCTCTATGCACTGAAATTTCTAAAAATGAAAGCACAAATAAACCTCCGCTCCTATAAGTTTCAGGTGTCAGGTATTATGTCCCAGCAGTGAGAAAGTGTATGACCCAAATGTAAACTTCTGAAAGGAAAGAGGAGTAATTTATCTTTGTATGCCAAGAGGCTGTATGTATCTTTTTTTTTTTCCCCCCCCGGAACCAGGGATTTGAACTCAGGACCTTGAGCTTGCCAGGGAAGTGATTATTCCACTGAGCCATCTGGCTCCCAAAGAATTTCTTTTCTTTCTTTCTTTCTTTTTTTTTTTTTTTTTTTTTTTTTTTTTTTTNGTGGTACCAAGGATCGAACTCAGGACCTTACACTTGCCAGGCAAGCACTTAAGCCACTGAGCTATCTCCCCGCTCTCCCCCACCTTTTTTTTTGTGTGTGTGTGCATGTATTTTTATTATTAAAGATAAATATATAATTCTTTACTTTAGGTATACTTAAATAGTCGTTGACACAATTGTCTCCAAAGTCCCAGGTGCCATACTCTTTCCATTATGTGGATTTAAATTCTAAAGCCAACTCACTGTTAGATGCTTAAGTTCTAAGACTAACATGTTCCTTATTTCAAGTTTATGGCTCATAATACTACAATTGCTTATCACTGATTATGGTAAAATTTTATGTATTTTTTTATTATGTCTCTCTCCAGAAGTACTGATTTACTCCTCTTTGCTTTTGTCATGTTTTTTATCCTTAACCAGATTATTTAAAATAGCCTATACTTTAAACTCCTACTAGGAAAAGAAATTCATGGAAAAGAATAATTTAAAAAACACAGTAAAAGGGCCACCCTCATAACTCAGCAGACTAAAGTGCCTGCTTAGGCAGAGGGCAGCGGTAGGGGTTCTACTCCTGGTGCATCATGCCTGCCCCACTGCCAGAGTGCACTGAGACAGCAATTGAGACTGGGTGTGGTGGCACGCGCCTATAAGCCCAGCAGTTGGAAGGCTGGAGAACAGGAGAATCACGATGAGTCCAATATAAGTAGTGAGACCTTGTAAACTGTGTTCTAAATACAAAAAAAATTAAATTAAAAAATAAAAACACAGTGAGACACTACCTATATCCGTTAGGGTAGTTGTTTTTGTTTTTATTGTTTTGTTTGGTTTGGTACTGGGGATCAAACTCAGGAGCTTGAGCTTGCTAGGCAGGTGCTTAAGCCACTGAGTTATCTCCCCAGCCCGAGGGTCATTATTATTATTTTTTAAAAAGAGCAAAACAATAAATGTTTGTGAAGTTGAAGAAAAAATAAGACTGATCATGCTGACAGAAATTTAGAGAGATGGAGACATTATAAAGAACAATATGACATTTGCTCCACAAAATAGAATAACCTTATGGTCTAGCATTTCCACTCTTCAGAATATATTAAAATTAATAGAAACCAAGGTCTTCAAAAGATATGTGTATACCCACATTCATAGCAGCATCATTCCTAAGAGCTGAAGAGTGGAAAAAAAAACATGTGTCTCTGAAAATATATGTGAATGAACAAATGTGATTTAGATACAGAAAAGAAATAGATGTAGACACAAGCACATATTATTGATTCTTAAACAAGAAATTCAGTCATGTCCTACAATATAGTTCTCACATATACATAAGTTCAGATACTATGCTACATGAACAAGATGATCACAAAGTCATTGTAATTATACAGGATCTGATCAAACATATTGAGGTAAAAAATTTAATGATAGATGCCAGGGCCTGAGAGTATAGTGAGAAGTATTTTAGTGTTCATGGAGGCTCAGTTTTCTAAGAACAATGAGCTAGAGACGTTGGTTGCAGAAAATTTAAATATCCTTAGCACTATTGGAGTGTATACTTTAAAAATAACTAAATATTAAATTTGGTGTGTTTTCCTTCTTCTTCTTTTCTTTCCTGATTCTGGTCATTGAACCTACTGAGCTACAACCCCAGCCCTTTTTATTGCTTTTTAAGTTTTGAGGCAAACTCTTTTTAGGTTACTGAGTTTCCCAGTCTGGGCTCAAACTTTCAACTCTCAGCCTTTTACAGTGATGGAATTGTAGGTTTGTACTATCACACCCTGAATCTCTGAGTAAGAATATTCTGTACCTTTGAAAATTACTAAGTAGATTTCAAATATTCTCTCTACAAATATTAAATACTCTTGAACCAAGTTGATATGTTAATAAGTTTGATTTAATTAGTCTGCATTTTATTCATAAATCAAATTTATCTTGTTTCCCATAAATATATGCAACTATTATTTATATATTTATAATTAAAAATTAAACTTTAAAAATTAGATAAACATGAAGATTAGCATTTAAAAATATATATAAATAATTCTTAGTGAAATCAAGCAATGTACTTAAGATGATTCTAAAGGTATGATGAACTTTAAGTACTTTTCCTATTTTTTAAAGTTATGCTTGCATATGACAATGTACTCTTATATTTATTAATATTTGGTGATTGCTTATATAAGCTAATTTAAGGCTTTTCCTGAATTTTTTATTTCATAAACTTGCTTTTCTGTTTATGTTCAGTGAATATATACTTATATATGGACACAATTAAATCCATTAAGACTAGTAAAAATGATATTCACAACCATGTATATTTTATGTACAGATAAAGTTATACAATACTTTTTGAATGATTAACATTTTCATATGCAAATTAACTGCACTGCTTTGATTTTACAAAAAAAAAAAAGACTTCTGTGTGCTCTTTTTCAATCATATTCTTTGAGTAGTGCTTACATTTTGTGTTGTTTTACATGTTCCATATGTGAATAAAAAACAGAATTTCCAATTGTGAAATAAATTATTTAAACCCAAAAGAAATTTTGCTGGCCAAGTATATAAGAAGTCTAAGATAGTTGTGTTCTCTGGAAAGTGTATATTATTATTGGGTAAAGCTTCTTGAAATGGAGAAATCATGTTAATACAATTTCCAGGGCTATTTTCTAGAAAATGATTTTGTGGTTGTACAAAAAATGTTTTTCAGGAATTAATACTCTTCTCTCTCTTTTCTTTGTACTCTGCCTTTTCCAAAAACACATTATTCCTCTTTGTTGCTAGCACAATATAGACAACTACAATGGAAGAAATAAAGATTTTCCATTTAAAATATGTACAATTTGTTGTCACTATTTACATGTAATTAATAATGTGTTTTTAGCTATACTAGGATTGTATAATTTATAAACACTAGCTTTATTTTTTACCAGATCTCACAGAATGATTATACAGAATTTGACTGAATTACATGTTACATCTAGGATAAAAGGACTTTGAGTTTGTCATTTAAAACATCAACAATCTAAATGGTTATAATTTTGAAAGCTAATTGTGAGAAAATGTGCATAGTACAGAAACTTGATTGTGGATAAAATTTTTAGCAGGAATTACATAAGTTGATCAATGTTCACCAACATCTGTGGTCACAGGTCCCTTTTATACATGAACATCATGATGCCAATTTTTACAGAAAGTGTGCAGATTAATGTAACTGCCACTAATCTGTTCATTTGAGAACAATGTTATGCTATGGAGAAAATATTGGGAGGATGAGAATGCTACCCACTATCTACATTTTCATCCTTCCTTTTACAAGGATTTATTGAATGTCTTTGGTGCTTCAAGAACTGTTTTACTTTTTGTAAATATAAACACGAATTTAAAAAATTCAGATAGTATGCATTGCAAAGAACTATGAGCATGCTGACTAAGAAGATTGTGAAGTGTTATTTAATAAGATTTATTTGAAGTAGGTGAAGACGATAACCACTTTGACACCTGTAAGAAGTATTTCAGAGAATAGCCAATGCCCAAATCCTGAGATATATTCCTGAATGTTGTTTGAAAAATAACAAAGGGGCTAGCAGAGCTAGAGCAGAAGGGGCAATTAATGGACTAGATATAGTTTTGTAAACCATGGAAATGTCTGAAGTTTACTCTATGAGAGAACCAACATTCAATGGAATGTTTTCAAGAAAACAACAAAATATTAACATACATCAGAAGATCATTCTTTTTATGTGGTAAGAACAGAAAAGGTAAAGGTAGATGGGAAGTTATTATAAGTCTCCTATTTGGAACAGAAAGATGACTTAGACCAGTAAATTAGTAGTAAAGAAGATGAGAGATTACCATTATTGATGTCAGTGTCAACAAGTATGCCGAGATTTTAGATGTATTGTATGAAAACAAAATACAAGCACAATTACAAGCTTTTGTCCTTAGTAAATGGAAGTCTTGGTATCTCAAGTATTAAGATGAGGAAAATGAGCGAGAAAAAGATTTGGGGAAGAAAACCAGGAAATCGACTTTGACTTTGAATATAATGTATGTGTGATTTAGTGTTCAACCTACTCCCTAATAAGAAGTCATGTAGGTAGATGCAGATAAATCTTAGATTTAAGAGAAAAATTTGTCCAGGTAAGAGGTATGTATTTTGTTAACTACCAATTTATAGGTGTTATTATGGTTTAGATCCAGAATAGCCTCCCAAAGCTTCATGTGTTCAAAGGTGGGGCTCTTGGATGGTAAGAGGTACATTGAGGAGCTACAGGTAAGGCCTAGTTGGTGGTGAGGCCTAGTTGGAGGCGGATCACTGTGACATGACCCAAAGGGTCTTTATTTCTCCCTAGTTACACTCCCTCCTGGCCTCTTTGATATGGGCAACTTTTCTTCCCTGTGCTCCTCTGTCATACCTTTTCTGCCAGGAACAAAAACCACAATCATCAGCCAAATCAATCTCCTCTCTGTGGGTGTCTGGCATTTTGTCCTAAAAATTAGAAAGTAGCTAACACAAGAGGCATGGTAGTTTCTGGCCCTCTGCAAAATACTTAAGATCATCAGCTTCAAATGAATAATATTTATTTGGGCTTAGAGTTTCAAAGATCGCAGTCTGTGCTCACTTGGGGCCATTGTAGTATAATGTATCATGGTGGAAAAAGTGTGTGAAAGAGGAGGCCAGTTCATTTCACAGAGGTCAGGAAATAAGAAAAGAACGAGAAGAAAGCAAGTTCCCAGTAGTCTCTTCAAGGACACTCTCACAATATATAATTCCTTTCCACTACCTTTCAACAGTGCCAGAGGCTGGCAACTTAGCCTCTAGCACATAAGTCTTTCAGGTACCTACAAAACCCGAACTAGTAGTGCATGGGAGTTAATTTCAGAGACTGGTTAAAATTCAATTAATTCACATAAATAGAAAAACCCTTCAAAGCTTAAACCCTGGGGTCATTCTGACACTTAGAGATTAAGAAAGTGAGATAGTGGGCCCAGGAGATGGCTCAGTAGAATAAGGGCTTTCCTGGCAAGCACAAAGGCCTGAGTTCAATCCCTGGTTCCACGAAAGAAAAAAAAAAAAAAGAAAGAAAGAAAGAAAAGAAAGTGAGATAATAGTAGGCCAGAAAGAAGAAGTAGGCACCAGTGTTGTCCTCTGAGCCTCCTGCTAGAGTTGATCAAGTTTCAGCCTAACAAAATGATACATTTCTGGAGAGTACATACAGGCTAAATTCTAGCATGTTTCCTATCAAGTCATAAATCCTTAGCCAATGCTTAGTCTTTGATATGCCTAAGGAAAGGATATTTTCCTATTTCAAGCACTATTTCACTATTTCAAGCACTTGTCTTTATAGTAAGCAAAAAACCCAGTTGTTACTAAAGTTAAGCGAAGAAAACATTACTATCATTAAATGTGTATCAATTGACCACTGTGCTTGGATCCATGTAGGTTAATTATAGAAGCCTTTGGGGGAGAATTTAAAAAAAGATAAGGGGTAATGGAGGAAATAAAAAACATGTAATTTGGGGAATTTTTTCCTGAAAATATAGCAAAGATGTTGGAGTGTGAGAAGACAGATATTAGTATCAATAAAGAATGGAATAAAACTGCGTCAACAGGCAAAGAAAACATATAAAGCAGAGATGTGGGAGAACAATTACTATCCTTGAGCACTTAAGATAGGAGGGATCCTATAAATAATTAGACCAACTGACTTGAGAAACAAAGATGGGCCTGTCATCATGAATATTTGAAGAACATTTGATTTATCACTATGACTGTAAAGAGAATAATGGTTTGAAGGATGAGTAGAAATGATTTTTTGAATATTTTGAAGCAAACTGAAAACAAGCCATGAATGTAGAGGAGTTAGGAGTTCATGGAGATTTTATTAGAGAGGAAATAAAATATATTTACCAAGGAAAGTGGAAAGTGAATGCAATAGGTATATTTATAGACCCACAAAAAGTTACTTTCTATAAATGTAAAATTATGCCTCTATTCATGGCCTAGATCTTCAAAGGCATATTCATCTACACAGAGGAGGTGGATCAAGATTTAGCCAGGCAGACATAACTGAGGATTTATGTAATAGAGTAAGTACAATAATATAAGCAGCTGTGTGGAAAGAAAATGAACGCACACTGGAGGGGATACAAGAAAAAAGACTGCAGTCTCAGAAGGAAAAGAAAAAGATGCTTATTTCTACCAACAACTTTCCCACCTGAATTAGGTAGCAAGTCAAAACTTGGTTTGTTTGAATTTACTAAGGAAGGCTTAACAAAGGAACATGCAAAATTCCTCAAGACTCATTACTTTACAGCAAGTTGAAATCTGCATTCACAATTCAGGATTGATATACATCTTAAGACTTGGCTCATGGAAACCTACTGAGTGGCTGGAGGTGTTCACAATTTAGGACCTAGAATAAATGAGTGGACAAACTTGTAATCTGAACTACTGACCTGCGTATTTTTTCTTGACTCCAACTTGTATGTAGGCTCAATCTTTTCAGTATTCGGGTTACTATTTTCAGCAGATGCCAGAAATCAACTTTGTAGTAGCCAGAATGTTATCCTAATGTATATTGTTTACTTTATTGTAAATAATGGTGAGCAGTGATCAATAAATAGTTTTATATTCCTTTAAAAAGAAGAAAAGGACTGTACAAAAAGAAAAAAAAAGACTCACTCTCTCTTTTGTTGAATACCTTCTGGAGTTTTAAGTATAGGACAAGTAGCAGTTGTACTTTAGACCATGGTACAGAAAGACCTAAATGCTGGCATTTGTGATTAACCTGCTGATGCAATTCTTACTTTTAATTATGTGGTTAACAAATTGAAGTCATTGTTAATACACATTGAAAAAATACACATTAAATACAATATGAAGAACAGAGAAAATAAAGCTGCAAGAAGCCTGAGACAGGCAATGAAGCAATGGACCATGGCCCATCAGGGAGGAAACTGTTTTTTGATATGCTTTCCCTTCTCTGAACTTAAACACATATTTGGATTGATGGAGAAATTCTAAAAGATTCATAGAAGTCAAAGGTTGTCAAATGCTGCTAAATGAGAACCTACAATAGAAAGCTCTAAACGTGAAACCGCAGTCATGTATTTGGGGTAAAAATTAGTTTGGAAAAATCAGAGGAATAGAAGGGTACAGGAAAGAAGAGACAATGTCAACAAATCAAGCAGTTTGCCTAGTAAAAGGATAGAGATTGACAGAGAAAGAATTGGCATGGGATTGGGAGGAGTTTTTCTTTACAGATGAAAATAATGAAAGTTAAACTACTTAAATAGCATTCTTAGTAATGAACGACCAGAAAAAGGAGGGCGTTTATAGAGGTGAAAAAGTCTCAAGGGCAAGTCACCTAGTTGACACTGTGACTAAGTCAAAGTCTGAGCACGGAGTTTTAGTCTGGTTCCTAAATCTGCATTCTCAACCAAAATGTCACAATAACTGAATAAGAAGTAGAGACCATTGAACTGTTTAAGTGCAACAAAGTCATATTATTTTAAGAATACTCCTTCAATAGATGCAAATTTATAGACAAATGAGAAACTTACAGGGAAACTACAAAAAAAACTTATGTGAGTATGGTTGTTATATTGGTTAACAAAATGCATACAAATATTAACAGACATGTATTGCTCAATGCAATAAATACACTTTGTTTTATGCCTTCACTGGCAATAATTTGTATTTATTCATAAATGGAAAAAATCATAAATTATAGATGCTGGAGCTTTTGTCAGAATGATATGTGTGTTATCCCTAGCCTCTTAAATCTTTTACAAGCCTTATTCTAGCATGCACAGCTGCTAAATCATTATCCCTTGCCTGAGTAATTGTTGCAGATGTTTCTACTGAGTAATACATAATAGCTATATTTATGGTGGTTTCAACATGCCAGCTATATGGGTACTCCTAGGGCAAAGGACATGATGCAGCAACGCTGGAATAGGTGCACTCCTGGTTTCTGACTTGTTTGCTGCTTTAGATCATTAGGGTTGATTCTTTTCCAATTCTGATCTCTCTTGATCACTGAAATGATTGTGCCCTTACTACACACACAAGCAACATGATGTAAGAGAAATATTTTCACATTATCATTAAGTATATCACATATTGCCCATATGCCTTTCTCCTTCTTAATCTCCAGTGAAAACAAGGCACTAATAAGATGATCACCAACAAGTGATTCTTTCAGAGTTTCAAAGTTTACTTCTTTCTCTTGTCATTTGTGATTATTTTATGTTTGGAAGTTTTGTTTTTATGCTATTTAAAGGACAAAGATAAGCCTTTAGAAACACACTGATGATATAAATCAACTGGGTGACAAAGGCAAAATAAAAAGGTCAACACAGCACTTTTCAGGGTGTTTTGTTAGTTTCTTATTTATTTTTTTATTTAAGTTCAGAGGGTTGTATGAAAAAAAGTGCTCTCAATTAAGAGAGATTCTCATGTGGTCAGCATGTGACACTTTCACCAAGATTTTTTATGGAGAAGTAAAACAGAAATTTGCTCAGTTGTGGACCACATATCAGATGTGGTCATGTGATCAATGGTTTTTAAATAAACCATTGAAACTCAGGGAATCTAAACCAGTTGTCATGCAGAGTTTAAAGAAAGAAAATTGATGTAGAAAAGTGGTCATTATATTTTCCTAAACTCCTTGAAACTCAGCCAAGAACATAAAGAAGGGATGTAACTTGCAATACCATTTATGGAATGACCAGCTCTTCTAATTTGTTTGAAATAAAAGATTTTCATATGTAATGGGACCAATCAGGGTGAACCAGGACAAGCTTGTCATGCTATAGCTCACGGAGCTGTCCTGGGTGCTTAAACTTTATGTGCTTCATAAATTTCCCCACACTGAATAAAGTTGGAGAAGTGCTTGCTACAACAGCTATCAGACCAAACATGCATGGGTAATATCTTGCTTTCTCTTCTTCCCCCAATTCCAAATTGCCTTTACCATTCAATGGAAGAGAAGAGTTATGTTTTTCCTGTTGAATCATTTAATACTACACAGTGTACTGATGTATTGTCCAGAATAATAGGCACCATAACCTACTTGATACTTGGTAAACACTTACAGAATGAATCAAGTTCTGAGGTTAATTTTAATATATCTAGCCATAAGAACCTTATTGTATCATTACTAGAAAAAAATTATAAATATTTCCTTAATTCTTTTTTAACCAATATGGTAGCTTCCTTTAGGTCAGTGTTCTTTAGCATTTTTCTTCATTATCACCCACTTAATAAAAATTAAATGCTCAGGAATATACTCTACTAGTGTTAAGAAACAAATGGTTGAAATATGTAAAAGGTTTTTACTATTTGCCAAGAGAACAGATTTGGCCCTTGTGATGAACCCAACATGGCCAGAAGGGATCAATGTGTTAGTCCACTGATGAGTTTATACTTAACTTCTGCTTAAGAGGTGGGGTATGTCCCTGGTTCCGCCAAAACAAACAAACAAACCAAAAAAACCAAATTAAATCTTGGGGCTGGGCAGATGGCTCAGTAGAATAACCACTTGCCTTGCAAGCTTAAGGGCCTGAG